>UWOG010257628.1:0-10393 GCA_900490065.1 Neuroterus quercusbaccarum
CATCGTTTAACTGTAATGTTTAACTTGAAAATATGCATAGAACATTCTTCATCTTAAAAGATGCTTGCGAACAGTTTCAAAGGTTTGAGCATTCAACAATAAACATGTGCGAAATTAGACAATTCTTGTAGTGACATAACCTTAGGTTAATTAACTGTCAATATGAATTAGTTCAGTATTACAGCACAATTTATTATTTTAGATTCCGAAATTATTCTGAATTAGGAGATTTATAAATAGGAGAAACTGCAAAATTAATCAATTTCAAATATAATACTCATCAAAATTAATCTCTTAAAACTGATGAATATTTTACTGATATTTTGGATTGAATTTAGTTCGAAATTGTTCGAAAAATTGAAAGTGCAATAAGTTGATAAGTTGGTTGATAAAATTGTGAATTATCATGATCATTTCCGGTAGCTCAATGTTAAATTCTGAATTCTATCATTTGAACAGTCCCATTTCGTGACTTTTTCCTCTGTATATGAAATTGTTGCATTTTTGAAAGTATGAATGAACATTTTATCTGATATAATTTTCAAATGGGGGATCCGTGTAGCAGTCCCCAAAAATCGATTTTTACATTTTCATCTCAATCAGGAAGTATTGGATTTATGTAAAATTTGACCGCCCTCCTCCCAGTTTCCATCAAATGTCCACGTTTCGAGATCCCCTGAATCCGGGGAAATGGTTTTTACGACGGTGTCTGTCTGTAATGATGTACGGTTCCTGATTCAATCGAGGAAAAGTGGTTGAAAATAGAAAAGTGTGTTTTCCTGCCAAAATAATTAAGGTACAGAAAATTGATAATGAACAAAGTTGTTAAACTCAAACAGATCTACATATTTCGTTCCAAGAGTTTTTCGACCAAATGCATGATTTGGCTTTAATTCGAGACCCCAGTTAGTGATACTGTTAGTTCTCAAATGTACAAAGTTTAGTTTCTCTGTTGAAAATGCTCTATTCACGAGTTTTTTCTCAAGTATAAGTAGAGTAGTTATTTTTAATACTGAAAGCATAATGGCAGCAATGTCTGCATTGCTCATTAATAATTATTGATATTTCGCGTGCTTCAGAGTGGAAACGTCAGTGATAATCCGTGATACACTGCTTCGAAAATTATTCCCCGGGCATATTTATATGAAATTCTATATTAAAGCATGATAGATTGATTAAGCAATATAGCAATAAGTATAATGGATTCAATTTGGTTTCAATTGTTTAAGCACATTTTTATTGGTTTTCTGTATTTTTTGGCGCGCTCAGGAAGGAAGAAAATTTGTGTTGCGCAAGTTTATCAAAAAAATAAAAATAATTTTGGTATGTCTCATTTCTTAGTTCCTGTCAAAATTGAAAAAAATTTAGAATTTTCAAAGATTTTTTCCACTAAATATATATAAAAAAACTGTTTTAAAGTCATCCGAACTAATTAATTTCAATTTAAGGTAAAAGCGATTGATATACTCAATTTATAATGGTATTGACAATATTAAAATTTTCGAATTTTTCTTTATAATATAGAATGAAGCAGAAAAATGAAGTTTTTTTCGCATTCTTAAACAAATTTCATTTACTCCTACGATAATTTCAAAACAATTTTAATTAGGTCAGAGACTTTTTTCTGTAAAATATGAAAAAAGGTGAACCTTTCATGTGTAACTTGAACTATTCGATCTGAACCGGTCATTATTATTATCAGTTAGCTGATAAGTACATGTAATTCAGAACAAGTGAAAACCTGGTCTGTTTGGTGAAAAAAAATGTTTATTGTTTGAAAATTATGGTTTAGGAATTGAAAGTGTCTATATGAAAAATCAACCTATATGCTATCCTCCTCTGATTGGCTGGAGCTATTTAGTAACTCAAAGTTACATAAATTAACAGATCTGTATTATGGAAAATATTATATTGCAATAAGAAAGTGTTATTTCACTATTTTCCGTGCAAGGTTATAGACTCCCATAAACCTCACCTGACGAAGAGACATAAAAGGGACATTTTTGGTTCACAAAAAATGTGAGATATTGAAATTTATAAGAATTCTTAATGGACTTGCTCAATGCTGTGGAATTGAAGAAAATTCATTTTTTCGTGATTTATTTATAATTCCACAAAAGAATCCACTATGCCATCACTGATGAATAGGATCGTTTCCAGTTTTCTCAGTCCACCCTTGTGAATACGTATTCAATTTTTTCGAGAACCTCACGAATGAGCCATTTCCTTCAACGAAATTCCAACCTTACCGTTTTTGAACCATCCGGGAATCAACATACCCTCAAACCATTTCGCGCCACATGCAATCTCGATATATATGAGCTCTACATGAAAATTTTAAGTTATACACCCTTTTTAAAACTCTTTCCATGCAACAACTGCACTCTAACCTAGTTAATTTTTATAGAAGTGATTTAGCAGCTTCAAAAAAACTCCATAGAAATCTGAAAACAAAGGTTCTCATTTTTCATGAATTCGTGACTACCCTACGAACCCAGAAAATGCAGTTGCCTTCTGCGAGTTCTTCTTGTCCCTTCTTCCATCCTGTACCCTTTCTCGTGTCATTCGCTTGGCGCGGCGGGTTGGATGCATTTAATAATTAACTTGCTGGGTACACGGTGATGGATGTCTGACGAGTGCATGGATGTCTGGGGGTCCGAGAGAGGAAACTCAGGAGTGGTTTTGTTGGAAGAGTCGCGGAAAGTGGCGTCACGACGACAGGGAAGGGCGCGGAGGAAAAGGGCGGAATAGGGCGGCAAAAGGGGCCTCGGCAGGGCTTGGGGTAGGTAGCGAAGGTTGGTTGGTTGGCAGCCAGAATGGTTCTAGCGGATGCTGCGTGGCGATCAATACCCCACGTGATACCACGCGTCACGTCTCTCTACATTCTACAATGTTGGCAGCTTCCTGCTCTCCTCCTGGGCTTTTCGACTCCCGCTAAACGCCCTCAATCGGATATGACGAGTTGTCTCTCTTTTCCTGAACGATCTGCTAACATTTCCAAATTTTTAATCTCATTTTTCATCTCTGTCAAATATAGATTTCGTTGGTTACAGAAGGAAATACTGTGATTCAATTAAGCGCAAAAGCTTCTAGGCAACTCTTATTTTTGATGATTGAGCTTTTCATATCCATGAAAGAGTAACTTATTTCATTATTCTTTATTGTGGAATCTCCTTTATGACACATTCAAAAAAAATAATTGAAGTGTATGTAGTAAGGTGATGAGGAAAAATGTTCTGGAATCTGAGCAAATAACCTAGCCTGAGTTATAAACTCTCAGTCATTACATTTAAAAATATCAAAGTGGATTTCATTTAGAGGTCCCTCATTCAATTTCTGTCTTTAATTATTGATATTATGTTCTTTTCATTTTCTTGCTGTCTTGAAAATGCATGTCTTGAATTTCCATAGATATAGAATAATCTCCTTCAACAGTGGACAAAAATTAATGCTCTTTTCATTGATTCATTGCAGAAGAGTCCTTGAAACTTGATAGCGCTTTGAGACAAATTTGAAACAAGTGAGAAGAAATGATTACTTTCATTGAAAATAAGTGGAGAACATTACATAAAATTATTTACAATTATAGTAATATATTGGTCCGAGAAAAAAAGTCCTATTTGAACACCATCAGCATTCCGAATAAGGTTCCACTTGAGTAGCAGGTATAAGACATTCAGGAGAATAAATTAATTATGTGAGAGTTTTTCGGAATTTTCTTCCTAAAAAGTCCTCCTCAAAATGCACGTAAATTAAACATTTTTTATTCTTCTCGTTCAATTTAACAGGATCTTTTTCTAACATGAATCCAAGAAATAATTCTGAAAATTATCGAATAAAAATGAAATAGAACTTTTGCAGATGTTCTCTCCTTTTTCAACTTTTCTAGTGCTTCATTCCTATTTCAGCACCCAATCAAAAATCAGAAGTTTCGTTGTTTCGATTCCCGGTGAAGAGAGAGTTAGAAAGATCATTTTTCAGAAGAATGACTCGAAGAATTTTGAAAAACTTATTGAAGCAGTACTTTTTTGGGGCATGAATTCTATCAGTGCATATGAATATTCTAAAAGAATAAAATCGAGTTTTCCTATCAATTTTGTGTAATAAATGATATAGGACTGTGAGATTTCGAAAACTTGAAAAGCTATGCAGCACTTCTTCAGAACTCTCTTCCCGAAGAAGTCCTGTCATATGGGGACATATTTCTTACATTTTCAGAACTCCGATCATATTTCCAAAGTACTTTTGGAGGTGCATATATCCCATGAATATTGTGAAAATTTCGAAAAGCAAACACGGATGAATTCACTCTTAGTTGATTGAATTTCCGAATGCTTCCTTCTGAATTTAAACTGTTATAAAATAAATAATTGTAATAATAGCGCGAAAATAAAAGTATAATGTAATTCGAAGTAATTCAAATAATAACAAGAGATCTCAACATTTTCTTTTTATTTGTTTCAGTTATGTGGCTCTTTTCAATATCCTTTGTTCCTGAGATGATGAGGAGGAATTAATTTGCGATTTTATTTGTAATGTATTTAACATTTTTTCAATGATATCAAGTGCAATTTGAAGTTTGAAAAATCATCTTGGTTAGTAAATTATTCAAAAATTTCCGCCAAGTATGAAGTTCTGAATAGAATTAAATAGTTTATGAAATCAATGTTGAAACTTTGGCGAGATTTTTTATTTTTCGAATACTAATAATGATCTTCGCAGGGAGTTCTAGATTCTGAATCCTGTCAAATATTTGAGGTATCATGAAACATTCTTAATGATTTTGAAGATACTTCCTGAAATTTCAAGATAGTTTTCAAGATTCCAGGGGACTTTGTGTGCTTGCTGACGATTGAGATAATTTTCATGGATTCCATGGTTCTTGGAGAGATTCAAAGTAGTTTTTAATTGATTCCAATGATTTGAAGGGCCTTCAAAGGTTCTGGAATTCTCTGAATGTTGATGCAAAAATTTCACGTGACTTTTCAAAATCTTAAAAAATTGTAAAGTACTTTGGAAGATCTTACAACATATGAAATATTGTAGGGTATTTTAGAATTTTCTGAAGAATATTATTTGATTCATTCCAATAGGGTATCTCAGAATTTTTAAAGAAATATTTGATTTGTCTTAATTATTCAATTTAACTCTGAAGAAATTGGAAATATTGTAGGGGTTTGAAAAAATTATGAGACATCGTGGAGAGCTTCGAAAAGTTGTACGGGATGTTAGAAAATTCCAAAGGATTTAAAATATTTATTTTGAAAATTTTCAAATCTGGAATGAGTTTATTATATTTCATGGCATTTTAAGAGATGCGAAAGCCTGTTTTTAATGAAAAAATTTTCGGAGGATTCCCAAGGATTTTATAACTTCGAGAGATTTGAATATATATTTGTGTGATTTGAAAAAATTTCGGAAAATAATTGACAATTTTGCAGGATCAATAAAGTTTCAATATATTTAGAAATATTCAGTCTCTTAAAGTTACCTAATGGATTCTTAGGATTTTGATGCAGTTGTTTCTAATTCAATATTTTTTTTAAACTCATTTCAAGCATATCGATTTTAATCATTTCCCCACATTTCTGTATAGTTTTTTGAATTGACTAATGATTTAGATGAATTCATTCTAATCCTATCCGCTATCCTCAAACTATCATAAGTTACTCCAATCCTGATTGAATCAATGGAATTTCTTGGAATTAATCCCATTATTGAAATTTAGAATTCTCCCTTTCATACTGAATTCTTGGAAGCTATCTTGAGTTTCTTGAATTCACTTGAATTCTCCGAAATTCATACAATTCTAATACACATAATTTTTTCAAACTCATTTCAAACTTCCTGAATTTGATAATTCTCATTCATATTCCTTATTTGCTTTTAATTCACTTGAATCTTCAAAAATCGACTGTAATTTTCATGAATTTCAGTGTATTTTTAATTTTTCTTGAATTTCTCTGATTGTGAATTGTTCGAAGGCTTATGAATCAAGCTTTCCTGAATTTTTTATATGTGCTCTATTAACACACATCAGTTACCTAAAGTCACTGATTACATATTTTTCTGCTTCATTTTCAGAAAAACTAGATTGCAGCAGCCTTTGAGATAATAAATAGATCATTGACAGAATAAAAATTGCTTGAGAATTTTATTTGTAAAAGATTCTGAATTAAAAATGTTGCAAGATTAGAATTTTGTTTTCGAAACTCTGGTGGTTAGTGAAAAGGGAATATTAGGCGAAGAAAAATTAGGAAAAAGTTGGGGAATTTGGAAAATAAGGTTTCTAGCCACCCTGCTTTTAGAATTATTCGGTAAACTTTGGTTTGAAAAAATAAGTTAATTCGACTGATAAGCTTTTACATCGCGAAATCTATTTCATAATAGGTGTCTCTGGTGAGACAATGATATATTTCCCAAGTCTGAAAGCATTTACCTGACTGGAAATTGGAAAATACAAGGTTTGTTCACACTTCTCTAAAGTAGTATCAATTATCTCTTAATGGAATCATAACTTTGAATAGGCGAATATGTCTTTCAATATAATAGTCTCTAAATATTATTCTTTAAATACATTCCTAATGCGTCTTGTCGAGTTTGGACAGGTGTAAACGGAGAACACAGCACACGTGAATGATGCGTAAAACGATTTAACAGAATATCCAGGTATTCAAGATATTCAAAAAGATTCAAAGAGATTTAATAAGATTCCTGATGATTTAAATGACTTCAAGGGATTTCTGAAGCTTTTGAGGTATGCGAAATTTTCAGGATTAGACTTCCAAGGATTTGAAATGTTCCAGAGTATTCAAAAGTATACCAATGCATTTCCAAGATATTTAAAAAATGTTGAGGGCGCGTTATACTGCGAAAATTATGGATTCTACCAGCGTTAGGTGCTTTCGGGTCTTTCATAGAAATAATTGATATTTTTCCTCAAAAATTTGGCACATGATGAAAAAAAGCATCCTAACGGACGTCCCCATACACTTACTTGCGCGTTCTTAAGAAAAAATTTGGTTTAGATGAATTTTATATATGTGTATATTTCGAATTTATGTTTATCAGGTTTCTGCGGCTTTTTTCCTAGAAATAATGAAGATTTTTCCCCCAATTCGGCTCATCATAGCGAACATGCTAACGGATATCCACACATACATTTTCGCGGGTTAGTTATAACAATATTTTATTTTGCTGAATTGAAGAATTAGTATCGATTTGTTCAGTGTTCTGTTTCTTCGACTTTTTTCCTACAAAAAATGAAAATTTTTTCTTGAAAATTTGGCACATCATAGCGAACATGGTAACGGATTTCTCCAGATACTTTTTTGCGGGTTAGTTACAAAAAAAATGTTATTTTGCTAAAATGAAGAATTAGTATCGAATTTTTCAGTGAAAAGTGTTGAAAGATTTCTCAGTATTCAAATGATTTTGAAGGAATCAAACGAATTTTCGTTGACTTTTACTGTTTCTCGAGACATTTTAAAAAGCTCGATGGGATCTTGAAAGGTTTCCCAGGATTTTCTGATATTCTAAAGGTTCTGAGGTGTTTCCATGAATTTCCCCGTATTTCAGAAAATAAAATGCGTTCACAACATCTGAGCAATCTCGTAGCGTCATATCAGTTGAAATTAATTGAGATTTGCTCCGAATTTACTTTTTATTCTAAATCCTTTGGAATAGCTTGGAATTTTCTTGATTTTCTAAATACACTCGAATTCTTTCAAACTCATTCAATTCTATCCAATTCAATGGATTTTGAAAATTTTCTGTCAAATTTAAGTTGGAGTATTCAAAAATCACCACGAATTATGAGACATTTCATCAGATACTTTCAAATGCCCTCCAATTTCTTGAACTTCTTGACAAACTTCCTAAATTGAAAAAAGTCATATTTCTGAATTACTTTAATTTTACCTCAATTTTTCAAGAATCATCTTCCATCTTTATGAATTTCATGAAATCCTGTTTATTCCCTTTGGATTTCTATAATTTCACCTAAATTCGATTGCTATGAATAGAGTTTTCTAATTAAATTGAATCCTTTCTGATTGGATTAAAATTATTTTGAAGACCTATGAATCGGATTCTTCCGACCGCTCTCGTTGAAAAGAACATTGATTACATTATAAACGCACATATGTCCCTTTTAGTTACTTCGCTTACTGTTTCGATTCAAATCTTTCACTCTTTCAAATAAATTTAGCAGTCGCAATATATACATATACATATACATATATATGTACACACACACACCTATATATACATATACATACATAAATACATACATACATACATACATACATATATATATATATATATTCATATAAATTTCACAAGATCTGAATTTTTATCTTTGAATGTTAATGGTCAGGAAAAATTGAAAATTAGGCAAGAAAAAGCCAGGAAATTATAAAAATGATGCTCCCTCGTCACCCTGCTTTTAGAATTAGTTGGCAGTATTTTTTTGCAGTGTCAATTAATTTTTGTTGAGATAATAATTATTCATGTTCCTAGTCTCAAACATGTTGCTGAATGGAAAAGAGAGTAACGAGGTTTGTTGACACTTCTCCCAATAAGTTTGAGTCATCTCTTGGTGGACTTTGTAATTTTGAACAGGTACATATACGTATTTTGATATGATAGTTTTTAAACGTGTGTTCTTGAATGAATTTCGAATAAATGTTCTCCTTCAAATATATTTTGAGAATCAGTCACTTTTTCATTCACAGGATTGAAATTACCATACTGTAAAATTTGGATTTTAGCGGTCTTCGTTAGATGTATCACATCCACCTGTAATAATGAAAAATCTGAGATACTTGTCATGCTACCGAATCAAATTGAAAATATTTCGTCACGCAACTCACTGTAGTCACTGTACTAGCAACTTTTCGTCGGCCGGAATTTTTTACATAGTAGATGCATTTTCAGTGAAATAATAATTCATTTTCCGAGTATGAAAAAATTTAACTGATTCTTTTAGTGCGTTTTGTCCAGTTGGCCTATTTGAAAAAATTATATACAGCACACACGTGCTCGTGCATGGTACATGATGGTGGATAGTAGACTTGTAGCATGCTACTGGCAATAGTTTAGAATGTAATTGAAAAGAGTGCTAGAATGGAGGAAGATATAACTTTTGACAGCATTCCATTCCAGAACATGATTCTCGAGGTCCCATGTCATTGTTTGCGGATAAGCCACACTGTTCTATTCTGTCACTTTGAATATGTTTGTTGGGCGGTGTGTGGGCGGGGAACCGGTTTGCAGAGTGTTCACCCGTTCGGAAACACTTCCGTTTGCCTTCGATAGTCGATTCTAGACGATGCGCGATTTTTCTTCCTTGAATAAGCTCCGGATAAACTATTCAAATAAACCAGAAATATCCATAACTACATTGCATTCCTACAATTCAATCCTTCTGGCAATCTATACTGTTATTATTGCAAATATAAAATAGTATTCTCGACGTTAATTGAACTGTCCAAGCTGAATACTGGTTCTGGCGTAATCTAGTGAAACGTGGGACATGTTTTTTGACCCCCCCCCACCCGCTCACGAAAAAGAGTGAGTATATATATTCTATAAATGTTTCAGAATATTTTGGGAAAGATCTGAACCTTCCAAAATGATTCAGCCTATCCAAGACGTTGGAGATCAATCAATTTAAGTACATTCAAAAACTTGATCCATTTCGAAGAATTGTATCGTTTAATGTTGTATG
The DNA here is from genome assembly GCA_900490065.1 of Neuroterus quercusbaccarum. NCBI lineage: Eukaryota > Metazoa > Arthropoda > Insecta > Hymenoptera > Cynipidae > Neuroterus > Neuroterus quercusbaccarum. The sequence continues at coordinate 9,731 of UWOG010257628.1, forward strand.
GAACTTCTTGCTTAATCCATGAAAACGATTCATTTCATTCCATTCCATTCCAATTTCATTGGATTCAAAAGTCTGAAGACCAATAACAGGATCACAGTTTCTGAACTCAAAAGAACTGATATGGCGTAAGAGTTAGTCTTATCATACAAGTCGTGGATGTACATAGTATTGATGAATTACTATTGAATCAAGTATTAGCGTTCATGAAGATCCATACAGTTTCTAAGAAGATTTTAATAGATTGAGTTTATATATCGATATAACCATTTGACGCTTCATAAATTGAGTTGTACCTGTCACACAACTTTGAAAGTGGTGTACTAAATGTTGGAGTATCAGTAATGGTATACAATGGAACCCAAAATTGGCTATCTTATCCCGGGATTGAAAATGGGACTTGCTATAGAAGATAAGAGTCATCTATGAGGCCTCTGGTAATTCTAGATGGGAATAGAATCATGTCCAGTTCTCTCCTATGCTTAATTGTCCATTCGTTGAATCTTCTGCATAATTCACAATAGTCAAAACTAGGAGGAATAAATTCACCAATAATTTTCAAGTTAGGAAACTTTAAGAAACGTTTTCGACATTTCTCGATGCTTTGAATCTGATATTCAACTTTAGGATTCCAAACTACGGACCCATATTCAAATTTCGATCTAA
>UWOG010258595.1:0-12340 GCA_900490065.1 Neuroterus quercusbaccarum
CATACAATATTGTGATTACGCGCGCATTACGCGAGGAGGTGATTCATCCTTCACATCGCCTGATTCAATTGGCAGCTATACTCACCCTGTAATCTGAAAAGTAGCCTTCTTAGTCTGTTTTTCCGTGAGAAGCTGAACTCAAAATTAACGCGGATATTTACCGATAATTAGTACTCCAATCACTTCGCGTACTAACTCTGATTTTTGTGAAAAGTATTATTTTGCTCAGGGTATTTTGGCTACATCTCTCGTTCTCTGTTCGGTTGCCCTGTCAGCAGCCTAGACCCACCCTAGCGCCCACTGAGATAATGCTACAACTCCTAAAATACGTTCGAAGGATCAGAGTTTTTGTACCTTAGATGAATTCTAGATTGATCTCCAACTTGAATTGAATCTACCGGTTCTTCATATTTCGAATAACTTCCCCACATTCATTTCAGATGATAGGTTTCCGTTTTCCGGATGAATTACCCTCAGCCGAACATTAAATCATCAATCATCACTGGTATTGGAGGAGTCGAGATAGCGATACTGAGCTTTTGATTGCGACCAGCCTCCTCCTCCACTTATTGGGCACTGTTTTATGTTCTGGTGGAAATCATGAGCCCTGTTATTTTCTTTCAATTTCTTGTATCTTCCTTGTTCCGCCTGACTCCCTGCAGTTCCCACATTCCTTGTTTTGCCACCTCATCCCTGATTTAAAACGCTTGAGTCATTCACTATGAGTTGTTTATTCGAGTTGTGAAAAGTATATTCACCGATCTTCGTAATTGAACTTCCGCGACTCGTCAATCTAATTTGTTGGAATTGCTTGGATGAACTGGAGACTGTCCTAGTTTAGTGTTTTGAATACATATTTTGTTCATCTTCCTTGACACCTACTCTCTCTCTCTCTCTCTTTTTTTTCGATAGAACCATTCAATACCTCATCTACTCCACCTCCTTACCTGAACAGTACAATCTTCGACGATTTGTTCGTCGAAGGCCTTGTTGCCTCAGACCTTCTCAACTTCCTTATGTGTTTCTCTACCAACTTGTCATTAGGCTTTTCTCCTTGTACCTCCCTTGCTCTTACAATTTCTTCATATTCTTTTTATATAACTGATACCTGGAATGTATCTTTGCGAATATCCCTCTATTGCACACTCCCTATTTTTTCACTTATTCTCACCCTCCGTTTCTCGGAACCATTTATGATATTGAATATGTCTTATTCTATCTCAATACTCCAAAACGGTTTTTCTAGATCTTTATATTTTTTTCTCATTTCTTCAATGGATACATTTATCTGAACGCCTCCATCATTTCTCTGTAGCCCTCTTCACTCGCGGTTCATAATTCTCACTTCCTATACTCATTTTTTGCTCCCTTTTTCCTCTATTCAGATTCTCTATTTCACCACCACTCAAGTGTTCCTTCCTGTTCCTTCCTCAATACCTTTTTTTCACACAGCCTTCGAATTTCTCTTTTGAAGCATCCTTTACCTCCTGCACCGACTCTACCTCAAACCTCACTCTTTTTCATCTGCACATGATGCTTTTCTGTAGTACCTCTTGTCTATGTTACCCTCTTCCCTCAATATTCTCTCTCCTCACGATGTATTTCGCGAACTTCACCTTCCATCTACGAACCTAATAGTTGATAGACTGAATCTACCCTCACTCCCACAGTATATTTCCTCGTCTCCGCTCACTCTTACCTATCTATAATCACAGTCTTTCACCAATACCCCCTCATCTCTCGCACAAGAATGAAAATAATTTCCGTATTTCGGGCCAAGTCGTCCCATTGCGTCCCCATTCGAAGGCGGAGTTACTAGGTAAATACACTCATAAATGTGTGAGCTCACCACAGCCACGACAGAGTGGTCAACAGGTCGCCGTATTCCCGAGCGGTCGCCCACCCGAGTACTAACCGTGCTCAACGCTGCTTAACTTCAGTGATCAAACGGGAACTGGTATTCGCTGAGACGAATACGCTAAGACTTCATATTCGATTCAGTCTCTTAGAATCTCGACCTTTTCATCCATTGCTTCATGCTCCTATTACCTTCCAAAGCCCTGATCATTTTTTTCCTATCTTTCTCTCCATGAACTTTTCCTCTCAAATATCCCTGAAGCCTCCACCTATACGCCCTTTTGGACTTTGGCTCTACTCCTTCAAATTCCACTCTCTCTGCCCATGTCTCTTCTAGTCCAACTGGATCGAATTCCGAATCATATTCATAGGAATTCTTTTTTCCTCCTTCACGCCTGCTACGTCCAAGCTCAGCACCTTGATTAGTTCTCCACCCTGATTCACCCCACCTGCTTGAATCTCATAGAAAAAGTCCCTCTGTACTTCCTTCAATACCTCCTTCTCCTCATACTGAACCGATATTTTGTCATCTACTTTTATTTTCCGATACCCTGCCTTCGCTACTCTCTCTTCACTTTTCTTCATCTCAGCCCCATCTTTCATCATTCTATGTATATCCCTTTCAGTCCTCCTGAAATCTCCGTAGCTTTGATTCAACAACCGCATCTTCATTTTTCTTTCTGCTTCAAAGCCTGAATTTCCTTACCCTCTCTCTAACCTACCATATGTGCTGTAGCAGCGCTTCTATCTCACCCTTCCTTCGCCGCTCTCCAGCTCCAATCTTATTATCACTATATCACTACTCCTATCTGCTTTTTCTTTTCTATCTATCCTCAGGTCCGTCGCCCTCGTTTTCACCCTTTCTGCTTTATTCTCATTTTCATTTATATGTTCTCCTGCTTTCTCTCCTATCACATTCTCTACCTTTCCCTCAATGCCTTATTTTCATCCACCCTCCTGTCACTCACTCCTTTTTCTGGCTCGCCCTTCGGCTTCCACGCCCATTACTTCCACACTCCGATTCCAGCTTCCAGCTGCTCCACTGCATACTTCTTTCCCTTCGTAACAGACACCACAACCTTCCTGATCCTTCGACTTCTTCACTGAATTTATTTACCTACTCTTACCATCCATCCTCTTCTCTCATCAGGCCCCGCCTAATTTTTTCCCTCAGCTTCAAAGCCCTTCTTACGTTGTCCCTGAAGTCACTGATCTTGCTCATCAATACCCCGAAAGACTGCTTCTACGCCGCATGGAAATTTTTGTGTAATTTATTTCTGCATGTTATTATCCGATCATATAAGAATTCGTATTGCATTTTTCTTAGGTTTTTCCGACGTGGATCCTACAATTCATGTTCAACCTCATCCAGGGCCACCTAATCTTCTCGGTAAGTTTTCCAGACTTTGCCGTTCTATGTGACATTATAATGAAACTAAAAGGTGAATACATAAACTCACCTTGAAGTTTTCGAGAGTTGTTGTTAGTTCGAAGCGTTTGCCGGATCCATTCGAAAAAGTAGAAGTACAAGAGAACATCAAAGAGTATGTAGCAGGAAACGTTTCGAAAAATGTCCTAATTCAGAACCCACAAGGACGTACCTACTTTGATACGTCGTTCGATATTTCCTGTCGTACGTCGTTTCTCCTGGCATTATTCCATTAATTTATCATTCGACAGATTAGCATAAACTTAGAAAGGACGTACGGTCGAATTCACGAAGAACATATACAGTGAACTCATATACATACAATTGGTGGTAAAGTTGAAAAATCACTGCGAGGTCCCCTTGAGAGTCACTGTCACCAATGAAAATAACACTGGCTTTCAGAAAAATCGCGAGTAGAGAACGACGAAATCACAATAACAGGTCAGTAACGCAGAATGCAATGAAGGATATGGTTCGTTTCTCAAAATCTTGGAAGATGATGTTAGGCCTCGCGTGTGCTATCCGGACTGCTGTCTGAATATCGTATTCCTAGCAAAGTTAGCACTGCTGTCTTGGGCATTTGACTCTACATCTATAGCTGAAAACATCTTGGTGGAGAAGGCTGTCACGTTGAACTGAAGTGAAAATAACAATGTCCTGTTGTGCAAAAATTAAACTCTCTGTACCTGTATTGAGTCTATGTGATCTGAGAGAATAAAAAGTAAGCTGCTAGGACAGATAATAATCTTCTATTATTCTGTAGGAGCTACAGTGCAGTTCCTTGTTCAGTACCTGTTGCCAGATACGTTCAATTTCAGAGACCTCTACGTGGACTTTCTTTCAAAGTCCTAGGCTTGAGCCGCCTACTCTGCGGTATTGTGAATTTCCTACTACACAACAATTGTATATCATTCTGACGAGATCAATAGACAGATCCACTATTCGTTTTTCAGCCTGTTTTCCAGTTGATAAGTTTTGTTCCTTCATCAGAGCCAACAACGAAACTACCACTGATGACCATTCACTACAGATGTTGTCCTTTCTGAAAGAGGTAATTTGTTATTCAAGTAAAATTGAGAATGCCGCCACATAATTCAAAATTTTTCCAGCGAATACGATTGTTTGTCCAGCAGAATCAGCTACGTATTCGTTGTCCTGCTTCTCTAGTTTTCGATATTTATTTGTTTGCTGACTCACGATTGTCGTTTGTTATGACTTTTTTTAAATTGATGTTCATCTGTTTTTTTTTGCCTGATGCCTATAACATTCGAAATTCGGATACAACTCCGTGACTTGATACTTCTACCTCATGTTCATAATTTCTAAGTGCTCTTCAGTGTATTCTATTATTTCCTGCTGCATTCTTTTTTCGTGATTTTTCGAATCATTAGGGAATGATCGCCTTCTTACTGATCTGAATATCATTCCTCACGATTTTCTTTTGCTCTTCTCGTTGATTCATCATCATTTTGACTGCCAGTAACCCAAATATTTTGAATCATTCGTATCCTCCCTGATGGTATTTGCATATTCATTCAGAAATAGTCTCATGAATGACAGGTATGGGTTCTATTGGAACAGTCAACAGAGAACTGTGTGATGTTCCAGTAGATTCGAATTTCGAGACTGCCAGGGTGTGAATAAATTATCTGTAGGACAATCATCGTATGTCCTCGATTTCATTAGGATTCTTATAACTAAGGATTGTCAAATATGTTACACTAGCTTCTCGTGGAAGGAGACGATCTACTAGTTTCAAAAAGACATTCTGGACTCAAAAAACTGAAGAATGAAGACGTTCCAAATAATTCAAGTGGCATAAAATAACATCCAAAAGATGTGGGAATTTCATTGTTACGAGAATGAGAGATCATCATGTTATCTGATGACAATGAGTTTGCGCTTTTCACGCATTCCGAATTAACTAAGAGTGGATATGAACTCCTCAGGGAACGTTTTAAAGATGGAGAAGCTGACAATCTCTCACCGTACAAAGCTATCAAGATATTCATGGTTGATTCTTCTTGGAACGTAATGAATCTTCTATGGAATAACGGGATTATACATTTGTTCGTGAATTTTGTTCCAATAATAAATCATTGTTCTTGTAAAGTACAGAATCTACAGTGAATCATCAGCAGTCAATGACTTGTACTCGATTTTGTGAAGGAAAATAACTCATCTGCTGAAAAATGACCTAATAATGTATTTAATTATCAATTCAATTCAAATCACATACGATTGTGGTCTAGAAGTAAATTATTACAGTAAACGATTATCATCATGAGACTGAAAAAAGTCAGATGAAGAAATTTCGAACAAAATGGCATGCATGAAGAGAAAAAATTATTTTTTTGAATATTCTTTCGTTGAATGAAAAATTGTGCAAACAACTTTGGTCGGAGTCTGTCATTCGGAACAATTCAAAATATCATGAATTTACATGAAGATAAAAGTGCAGGTCGATTAAGTAGTTTAGTATGCAGATCGAGTTGTCCACAGGAATTTTCCATGCTCCATGAGAACTCCAGTCAACAACTTTGAATTGGTTGATCTTAATCATCGACAGTTTTTTTTCCGCGAGGGTAGGTGGAAAATATTGTATCACACATCGAGAAGGGTCCGCGCTTTTTGGCAGTTTCGGGATATTGGTACCATCACTACAATGATCCGAATATATATGCCTATACATCAAGATTTCCATCCCGATCTCTTCGATAACTCAGTTGGAAGAGCACCATAACGGAAATCGGAAATTCTGAGTTTCGATTCTCATTGGAGTGAAAGGTAGAAATATCTTTCTTCAGATTGATATGATGCTGGAAGCTTATACATGATACACTCCAAGTAATACTTTTTCGCATCATAACATGAGCCTTATTCCTCTAATGACGAGCGAGCCATGTGTAGGAGACCGTATTTTATGTGTCTTGCGTTCCGTCAGCTTCTAAGGTTCAGATGAGACCCAAGACGAGTATCAGCACGTGGAAGTCGTGGCTGAGTGACTTTCCTCTGACAAATGAGGAGTCTTCATGGTAGAAATCCTGGTCGTATCTAGAGTGAGTGAACGTAGAGCAGAATAAGGGAGCGAGCGTAATTCTATGCAAGCAAAGTCTAATCCACGTAATATCCCGCATCACGCGAATTTTATGAGGAATCGGAATCTGGGCGTACTCAATTGTTCGCCAATCTGAGAGTTACTTTGAAGACAAAGCGATAGATTATGAAGTACATATCAATGCATCATTGAAGTAGTTAGTAGAATAGAGGTAGCATGGATGGCTTGTAGAAGAGGGTAACGGAAGTGAAGGACCTCTAACCGTTTCGCCTATAAATTTCTCAGAAATACCAATATACTTTTATATCGTAGCCGGTCCAAAAAAGAAAATTCCGTGAATTCCGTGAACATCGCAGCCATTCATGTAAAACAAGACTTTCTCTTCTTCAATCATTCCAGAAAATTGACGCAGAATTCTATTCCCTCCTTTTTCGAGAATAAGGTTAGAATATAACGGAAAATTATTTCTGGAAATTGATTTTTCCACATTCGTGTTTTTCCGCAGTTTTGCACATGTTAGTTGTATTTTGGACTATTTCCAGTCAAGTGAAAAGTGCTGCATATCTTACAAATCGTTGATGCGGTTACAATATATGTTTCATAACATACTCCTGGGATATTCAAACCTTCTACTGACCGAAAAATTCAGCTGTGAGAAATTGATCCAAGTTGTTAAAATAGGCGTCGGAAAGTATGAAGAAATTGCAGGAGCCTACGAAGCGTATCATCATCATGAACTTGAAACAGACACGAGAACGAAGACAAGTGAATGATTGCAAAGGAATTGTGGAATTCAATCAAATTGAATATTAGTTGCGCGATGGAGAATGATCTAAAAACATGTAATTATATATCCACTCCCTGAAAAATATGTTTAGCAAACCAAAAAGGAACATAAAATCATTTATTTTACAGTACTGGTAAGAATTGTCGGTCAACTAAAGAATCATGTAAAAAACTTGTGTTCCTACTGTCGTTGTAGGTTCATTGATTATCCAGGTTTCAAAGAATTCCGCAACTACGTTAGAAATCTCAGAGAATCCTGCCTAAATGAGGCACCACTCAAGAAATTGCTTTTGAACATTAGCCGATACACATTTTGAGAATTCGAGATTCTCTGTCGTCACAAAAACATTAATGATGGTATGAAAAATTCTTTCGAATCCACTTGTTCTCGAATGTATACATTCTTGAATAGTTTATACTTCTGACTCGTCAAAAACATTGGTTCGAGCGTGTGGAACAATACGATATCATCAACAGCATGGTTACTGAAAACAAAACAAAGATATTTGTTCGAATATCTGTCCGCGTTGGAAAAGGTACATGCAACTAATATGCTTGTCGTCATGATTCTAGTATACTCCTTCACGATGGTTCAATGGGCAAGACACCAGCTCATGACCCTGCACGTGAATGCGTATGAAATGATACATCTGCAATATCGCTTGCATGTCAGTTCGTGTTTCCCAAAATTGTGAATCTTGCGCCTCAAAGATGAATATGAACTTTTGAATATGCAATGTCTATCCAACCGTCCATTTCCGAGTTCAACGTCTCTCAAGGATTGAAGAACTCATTCGATTCTGACAATATATTGTGAGCAGATTTTCGCCCAGTTAAAAATTTTAGAGGACAAAAAAGAAATCTACTTAGTGAAGGTAGTTTTCCATGGCCAACTACGAGACAGTCTGCCTCCATTTCGGAGCAGTACGAAATTTCTATAAGGGTGAGAGAGTGTGGACCAAAGTGGCCATCTTGGTCTTTTACCAGAAATCCGTAGATTTACTGGAAATTAATAGTCAAAGGACTTAATCATCATCCTAATGAATATCCCGATAATTCCACCTGAGAAAAAAAAATTCTACTGCGTAGGGATCCCTAACGCAGCAAATTATGGAATGACACGAATGGCCACGTTAGAGCGGACCCGGGTATGTCAGAAATCTTGAAGAAATACATCGGTAGAATTATCAACAATTATTACTTATTATCAATAATAATTATTATTATCAAGCTAGAATCAACCATTTTTACCTTGTGTGACCTTCAAGTCAAATAATCAAACTAACCTAAAACCAAGAAAAAAGAAGAGACTAAGCCCCTGACATGATTTTTCTGCCACGATCCCTAATTCAAGCTCACCAGCACTTACGACCACTAACGGAAACCTAATCTTAACATTACAAAATCCTTACGATCTCAGAACATTGAAATTCAACAAGTTTATTCACTCAATAAAAGAAAACAGGGTCAGTCGCGGCACTTGAAGGGACTGGGTGAGCGTTTGGGCGGCAATTACATGTATTCAACAACGATCTTCTATTTTATCATTCAAATTAGGTAAACCATACCAAAACTCTCCGCCAGGAATTGAAAGGACTTACCCCTTCAGAATATGATTCATGTTAGATTCCATCATTATTTTTCGCCATTCCAGATATCCTCAAAAATTAACTAATTTGGATTTTTCTTCTCAAAATTATATTGCTCTACGACATCTACTGCTCCGTCGAGTGTCCAGAACGAAAGTGTCCCCAATACGTATTTCCTTCGAGTTACCTCGTTCATCCATTCCAGTTGCATCAATCAGAACGCAGAGCCTTCTGTCTCGCCGTACTACACTAATCCCAGCTACTGAAATCATTGGCGTCCACTATCTGGTATGAGATGGCCGATTGTGGATGAACCAATACATGTGAAGAGAACTGACTTCCTGTCAATTAGCTTCCGTCTCTTCTTATCCTGCATGGATTCGGTTACTCGGCAGGATAGACAAGGACGTGCTGGTCTCATGTACTTCTCTCGCCTTCTGTCGTAGTGAGTAGACGTCAGCGCATCGAACGGAATCGACCCCAGCCGTGAAAACATCGTCTTTTATTAGTAGGTGGTGACGTATGTGTGGCGGATAACAGACTTGATCAAAAATTTTGAATTAATACATATACTTGAACACCCTGCCACCTGTCATTGAGTCCTTCCAATGATTAGCCATTACTCCCAGTGCTCTTACAGCGATTATTTAACAGTAACCGTTTGAGTATTATGCCGGAAATACTTGCGGGGTTCTTCTACCCAGAAAGTATCAAGGGGTGTTAAACTTGGGGAGACGTAACCCGAGGGTCACGAGATGAATGAATGTCATACTCTGAATTTTTTCGTTCTTTATCACATTATCAATTCATTGTCTACACAAATCCGCCCTCAGACACCTCAAGAATTACCTTTCCAAACATTACCGAGAGAACTATCTAACAATAAAGAGGAAAAGTGGGACGCACAACAAGAAAAAGGAGTAAAACTATCAAAAAGTATCAACCACCCCTTTCCGAGGACGTACGTCGCCAACTTCCATCTTTCTTGTTTGTGGACTTTGAGGATTATCGGAACTTGATGACCAGACGATTATACTCTCATTTTCATCAGCCCTTGCTGGAGTATTCACCTGAATAACCCAGGAAAATTATAATCAATACACTACGGGAATGAATGCAAATGAAAGGAACGATCTGAAGCGGGAAACGAAAAGAACCCACCTACCACGGCTCCCCGATCTCATAACGGAGCGAATCACGCCTTATTCTACAATAACATTGATTCCCTGAATTAGGCGTATAGTTCAGGCTGTATAGCCACTACAGTGACAAGTTCGAACCGCGAAACGACCCGACCAACCATCGCCAGGTCCGAGAACCAGAGACGGCTGCAGTAGGCGCACGTCGCCTTCGTGTACCCTCTCCATTCGCAACCGTTTGTCCCCCGGTTCCCTACAGACGGAGCACCGCCACGGTATTGAGTCTGAATAGGGTCTTGGTTCCGACGCGCCTCCTCCGAGCCACTCTCGTCGCTCCTCGAACTTGCAATGGGCAACAAAGGGGCTAATCACCGCTCGAGCCCGACCGAAATGTTCCGCAAGGGAGCGAGGCAGAGGCAATTTGGCAGGTTCACCTGACGAAATAACGCTCCTGGACACGATTCCTTGATCGCTCGCCGGAGCTCCCTACGTCTGCACTTTCTACATGATTGGAGCCTCTCCCCGATGTTGAACCGGGAGGGGATATAGGAGCTCAAAGTTTCGTCTCCACCATTCGGAGTAACGAGGCCTAGGACAGCCAAGGTTATCACCACGTCACTCGCGGACGACCCAGGTTCACCCTCTCATCAAGCTCTTAGGGATTCTCCATATTCCCAGTAATGTTCGCATCCAATAATCTGGGGGCTCCATGACGTACCCAGGTTTGCAATGATTCGGGACCTCGCGCTCCACATCATTCCAGTAGCTAATCCATTACTTAAAGATGGAACAAGTTCCTATAGTTTGTATCAGAATGACCCTGCAGCGACGAAAGGCTTCAGGTTCCTGACATGTTCCTTACCGATAAATCTACCTACCTCATTCACCACCGTATGAACCGCCGGAGACAAACGACGCTTGATCGTGAAGGGACCTTCAATTTTTAGGGATGAGATCTTTCAAGCGTTCCATCCTGGAAAATCTATTCACCCAATCTTCGAGATGCGGCTGTTGATGTTGGTTGCTAGACTTCAATTACTTTCCGGAGTGATGGATAGGGTGAGGGATTATGACCGAAATTCAGGAACGCCGGTGCAACCTCCGATGTGCTATGTATATCAGTGTTGTATGCAAATTGAAACTCCAATAAATGAAGATTACAATCCTCATGATTATCCCTGAGGAATGAAACAATCATAGTCTCGAGGACACGTTTTACTCGCTCCGAGGGATTAGCTTGAACATGGTGAGAGAGATTTGTGGTATGCGTGATCCCGATACTGTTGCACGTCTGTCCCAAGAGCTTGTTCGTGAATTCAGTACCGTTATCGGTATGAATGACTTTCGGCACACCCCGAAGCGATACGACTAATCCTCAGAGGCCCTTCTCACCGTGGCGCCGTTAGCTACTCGAATGGTTAGACACTCGACGCATTTTGTGAATGGGTCCTGAAACTCCAGGATATAGCGATAACCTGCCTGACTTTTTGGAAACGGACCTATTACGTCACTAGCCACTACGGTTTACGGTTGCTCAACAACACGATGGCCCTGATGCCCGAAGGGGAGTGCCTGTTCAACCTCGCTCTTCTGACGAGTAATACAACCCTTCACGTAATTCACCACACAGCGGAACATCCCAGACCACTGAAAACGGAGGGCCAAGCGATGGTGATGCTTTTCATGACCAAAATGTCAGGATTGGAGCTGCAAGTGAGCCTGCTGCAAAACGCACTGTTTCCTTTCCTCAAGCGAAACCAGTTTCCAAGCTTCCAAGTTGGGTATCATTTCGTCGGTCACCGGGTTTGGATTTGTGGTCATAAAGCATCCTTTTCTCTAACTTCCAATCAGGGAAACTCTTAGGCTCATCCTCCACTAACTGAAAGCGCCGTGAATACCAGGAAACTTATGTTTCCACTATACTTCCTATTTGTACTTCATCATCCTCATACATTCTTCACAACGCGTCTGGGACGTGGTGTGAGGCACCTTTCCTGTGGACTATATCGAATTTGTAGCCCTGCAATTCCAAGCCCCACCATGCGAGTCTTCCGGTTGGATTACGCAAATTATTCATCCAACGTAGGCTGATATGGTCAGTTATGTCCACGAAATGAAATCGTTCTGAATGTTCTCGAAATCTCCTAATGCCCCATACTACCGCTAGGCATCCGCGTTCTGTGATGGTATGGTTCCTGTCAGCTGCCGTTAACGTGCTACTAGCGAACGCAATGACCCTTTCTTCGCCGTCGTTTCTCTGAGTAAAAACCACTCCTAATCTTGAAGCACTGGCATCCGTTTGGAGGTTGAACGGGTTCTCCGCCACTTCTTCAATCAATCAGTACGCGAGTATTGGGAAAATATGCAAGGCTAAATTCAAATTATCGAAAGCCTCTTATTCATCGTCCTACCAAAACCACTCGATTTTAGACCGGAAAAGTCTGGTCGGAAGCTCGGCTGAAGTTGCGAAATCCGGTATGAA
>UWOG010260330.1:0-10774 GCA_900490065.1 Neuroterus quercusbaccarum
AAAAAATGTAGTCGCCCTGGAAGCATTGGAAGTCCTTGTCCCACATGCTCACAATAGCAAGGAATGATGTTGATGAATTGATTTGAACCAACGACAAAGTGGTTCCTAGCCGGGCTCTTCACGACTTCGCGAATCGTTGAAAGTTGAGCGTCCGTGGCTCACGCGATTTATAAACGCTCATAGTTCGTACGAGGGACCAAAAAATCCGGAACACACGTGCTCCTATTCCTGTCGAACTATTGATAGAGGATAATCTCATCGAAAAATTAATTCAGCAGAAGATGCTTACCTTCTTGAGAATGTTAGTCTTGAACATGATGAGGTCGAGAATTCTCCCGCGATTTCAGAATTGTGAACACAAAAATGGTTTTCGAACAATTCATACTGTTGAAATGCCGTCCTTCGCTACCCGCTGATTTCTATTGTCTGCAAAATTCATATTTGTCGTGCAAATAATAATTTCCTCAAGGCAACATTCGATTGTTCTGAATTTTATCGATCTGAGGATCTTGCCAAACATGGATATTCGACAAGTTTTCCGTCGTTTGTTCTCAAATCCTCCAGAGGATATATGCATGAAGTCTTATCATGTTTGTTCTGTTCTTACAGATATACGTCACCTCATCTCCTTGAATTGTTATTTCCAGTGACATTGAACTTATGGAGAACAGAAGAGGAAAGGTTGCGAGATTTTTCTGTGTTAATAATTCTTGAAATGAATTCAATCACAATGGATCACGATGAATGCAGACTGTGTACGCGATAAGGAGTTCACTATTTTCAATAACCTGGAACCTACAATACCTAATTGATGCTCAATTTTCTACTATACAATTGATCAGAAATAGTCGGAAAAGATGGTCCATGATTGAATTGCCCTATTTCCAAAATTTACTTCTTTTCATATGAATGAACAAATAGGAAAATGAGCCTGTTTTGAGTAATCACTTCTATCTTCGGGTGTATTCATCACATTCACGATTTCAGAGAATGCCAAGATATATCAAGAATATAATGAATCGAGAGGGAATCAAATCTTATTTTCATAAGCGAATTATAATAGGAAGAATCATGACACCACGTATAAATTGTTCAGATAGTATATTTGGAATTTGAAATTGCTTTTTTCTATCGACGAGATGATATTTGATCATCGAAGTCTTCATCTTATTTGATTTGTTCATCCAATAAACAAAATGTACAACAAAATGCATAGGTGAAAATTTTTTTTGCGAAAATACATTTTTTGTCTGTTGTACCATCTAGAATTATTATCAGTAGTGATTCATATGAATGAAGACTCATCTATGAATCTTTTTTGTTCATACTTAGCATTGAAGACGAGTCATCTCAAGCCAAACTTTGCATTTCTTCGATGAATTAACAAATAATATCATATAAAAATTATTAGCACTAAAATCCTCACTTGTATAAGTCGAAGACGATCAGGAAGAGAAACGATTATTTTTTGTTGATGAATAGCCAAACTATGAATGTTTCTATAAAAAATGGTTCAGAATTGAAAGTTTCTTTTCTATGTCGAATTCTTATTACTGAAAATCATCCTTTTCATTCAGAAATGTATGTATATACGAATGCTACGACTGGTAAATCGTTTCGGATACATCAAAAAACAAGAATATGCACAATATTCGGGCATTTAGATTTATAGAAATGTTTTGAGTATCAATAATCGTGAGTCTTTGAGAATTATTGAACGCAAATTACGCAGACTGTATTTAGAACATGTCTCATCGGAGTCATTGTTGGAATGATAATCAGCGAGAAGAACTAGTCCTAATTTTTACCGATTTGCCATCTGAGAAAAACCAACCCACTCTCACGTCTCGAATTCATCCAAGTAATTCAAGTTCATTGAGACATGAACTTACTCATATGATAGTATCATCGTAATACACTCCTTGTTCCTTTCAAGCAGATTGTTGAGCGAAATACGGATCAGCTGGAAGATTTTTGGGACAAGAGGAACAGAAATAGAAGAATGAAAGATAAAACAATTCAATCCTTCGCTAATTTCAAATCGGAGATGAGTCTTAGGACAGAGTGATATTTGAATACAACAAAATCCAATATTCATTACCACCGTTACAATGCTATGCATCTCACCCATCATTGATCCATGAGTCGATAACTCGAGTAGTTCTGGTATGCAGTGAATTCGATTGGAATGCATCTGACAAGCATGAATTTGAATACAAAGAAAATACCAAGCCTCCCATTTTCTTTGAGCTAATATAGATTTCAAATCTCTTATACAATTTGAAAATGTCTAGACAGACTGTCGCTACGCACCTCATCATAGTCGAATTTCTCCTTATTCGGAGTTAAAGGGAATCAGCTCTCATGACCCTGTAAGATCCATGCGAGACTAAAATCGAATTGACATTTCAGTCTAAAGCTACAGGAAGAAGTTCCAATGGAAATACTCGAGACATAATGGTGACCTCTATTGGAACATTGACTCGTGAAATAGTGATTTAACTATATGAGTAAAAAAGAATGTGAGGAGACGGGTTTATTTCTCACAATGCGACATTAATTCGGACAGATTCGCACAGAAAGTTCAAGAGGGTTCCGAAAAGTCTTTGAGGCTGTCACCTGGTAGCCAGCGAAGAATTTATTCTTCGATATAATATAGGAATGATGTTTCCAGCGATGTTCCAGATATATTCTTTGTCTCCTTACTTGTTTTGTCTGGTGTTAGAAAAATTATGAATTCGACGCTGAATGGAGACAGCAATTGACACTTCAGGTATCGAGAAGCGTTAGTCAGCGTGGAGAGACACCTTGATGAAATGGTGTTCCATTGTTAGTTCAAAACGCAATTCTCGAAATGCAAGGTATGTGTGCTCCACTTGAGTTCTTAATGAAGGAGAAAATCACTCTCCAAATGGGAGAAATAACCAAGGAAATTGTGGATAATGCCTTCTGCTTGCGTATAAGTCATGTGTCCTTACTCGATACTACTATCCCGCTGAAGAGGCTTGCATTTCAATGTTGGAGAAAATTCAATAGATGGGATTGTCTTCTCTTTCCTGAATCTTCAAATTCTCGATGATATATTGAAAATATTGAACTTCGAAGCCCTTTTAGGGCTGATCGAAGCTTTCAAATGGAATCGAAAGAAAAAATTCTAATTATAATTTTGGACTGTGAATTTTTGGTATCCTGAAGTATTTTTAACCACATTTTCGTCACGCCGCAACTGAACATGGAAATCTTCTGAATACTTCATACTGAAATCCTTTCTAACGGACTCTGCGCTAAGCCTAACCGATCGCCATACCCGTTGCTAATTTGTGGAGATGTTTCAATCGTTCGATTTTCAGAATAAATGAATCAGCAGACTATCAATCTATTCACGACGTAATTGATCCTTTTCGGATTTAGAACACAACCGATGTGTATGAATATGGACAAGATCCGCTGTGTGCATCATTTTCTAACCGGTTCCTAATAAGACTACGTGTAGCAGAATATCAAGATCTTGCGATTTCCAGTTTCTACTCCACGATTGTTCATCTACTTAGTGACGGGTGAACCATGACGTCTCGAAAGATACCTCTTTGAAGAGGTCTTTCTCACCTCTTCTCCCGAGGTGCTATCAATCTCCGTTCCAGGCGTTCACAAGATGGAACATAAATCTGTCTTCAACCCTTACATCTCACCTTCTTTCAGACGGCCACTAGCCTTCTTGGGTATTTACTCCTTATAATGTGTTCCTCTTTGTCCCGTATTGTGATTTGATTCTAGATTGGTGGTTCAACTAGATCAACTGTCGTGAATGTTGGTTCACTACCCTCGTTCCGAGTTCTAAACGACGATAACTCTTTTCTTCGAAGAATAAAATCAATCTTATTTTCCTGAAAAACTGTGTTCACATACAGTTGAATGGATTTTTCCGTTCGGTTGAATTATTCTGCTGATTCGCTATGAGACAACCGATGGAGAGCCGCAATAATCGATTTCTAGGTCCTGCTCTGCATCATCATAGCAAAGCTGCAGGAAGCGGGTGAAAAACTTCCTAGCATTAGAGGTGCCTCGGCGGTCGACAATTGAAAGGGAAGCGAAATATCAAATATCAGTATCAATAACATCGTAACATTGAAGCTCGGATGCATGTAAGACCACGCTCGAATCATTTAGCATTCAGACCTGGCAAATCAATCAGATAGTAGTGAACATTCGGAGGATTATCACGTCATATTCTAATGAATATAAGGTTAAGGTACGCCAGGGACGAGAACAGAAGCATTTCAGAGAATGCATATGCACTGAGAATATATGTAGCTGCTGAAACACGTGCTGTAAAATAGTGAGAAGATATGTTCCGGTCAACAGAGAATCACGCGTTAAGGAAAGAACATCAAAAGACAACGGATTCCCTCAAGAGGAGAACTTGATAAATGAATATTTCCAGGATTTGCTTGTATTCTTCGATGCAGGTTATACAGGTTATATACGTCATATGAGCATTTTTCTTTGGAATGGTCCGCTGATACATGATCATGAAAATATATTCCTGAACAACATGGTTAACGCTACTCTCGGAAGAATTTTATAAAATTTGAAACAAGACAGGGGGCCGTCCATAAATTACGTGAGGGTCATTTTTGGATTTTAGGACCCCCCTCGTGTGAGGGTATTTCTATAGTTAATGCATGTTACTTTGGAATGGTCATAAGATCTGGCTGATATCCTCGCTACCTCAAATCCCATTACGTAATTTATGAACGGCCCCTAGAGAGAATGGAAGAGGGGATGGAAGCAATGTTTATGGACATTTTTCTGCATTGTTCTTATTTTTTCTTCAATCATGGTACGTCAATGCATTTTATGTTTCTGTGAGCAGCTTTGAATCACTTCTCGAAATCGTTCAATAAAATCCGAAATATTTTTGAGAATATAATTGTTTGAATAATAACTCTCTTCAATGAAAAAATACCTAGGATTAGGGCCGGAATGAATCTACAGCTATCCCCATTTTCCTGATCGGACTTTTTTTATTTATGATGAAAATAGAATAATAAAATTTAGAAGTGACATACTATTTCATGGAGGTGAGAGCATGAAGGAGGTTCGAACAATGTTTGAAATAAATTGTTCGCATTGTTTCAATCTTTTCCCAATCATGGTACGCCAAGGTATGTAGTGCTGTTATTGGTAACTCCTAATCTCTCACTATCATTGTTGAATAAATTCCTGAATGTTATGAACAATTCACTTGTCTGAGCGATTTCTTTCTTATGAATGAACAGAATACCTAGAATCATCGCCAAGATGAAGCTAATTTTTTTTTACATTTCTCGATCGGAACTTTGGTTTAATTAATAATTGTGGTAAAATGATAGAATGTATATGCGTCATTAAATTACACGAATTGTGGAAGCGTGGAGGTGGTGAAAAAAAATCAACGAATGAATGTTTCACATTGTCTCCATTCTTTTCCAAATATCGTACGTCAAGGTATATTGTGCTTCTGTTAGTTTTTTCCAATGCTTTCCTTTCATCCTAAAATGAATGACTGAGGATGATAAACAATAGAATTGTCTAATTGATTCTTTTAATTTTTTCATGGAGAAGGATACCTAGTAATATGTATCAGATACATCTACTGCTATCTTCATTTTCTGAATCGCGAAGAAGAATCTCTAACCAATTCTTGTGTTGATAATGGGGATTCAGTGTTATGAAGCATGTAATTGTTTGAATTATCACTTTATAAAGAAATTGAAGGAGAACCCATAATCATAGCTAAGAAGGTTCTGGAGCTAAAATATGGTAGAATATGGAGTCTATGGGTTTGAATGATTTCTTATTACATTGAGCAATGATAGAATTGCATTCTTCTGAATGCCTTCACTAAAAGAAAAACGTATTTCAATATACTTCAACATAATTTTGAAAAGCGAACATGCTACAGAGCTTGATATGCAACAGACTGTAAAAAGTGAGTGTTGAGGAATCTCTTCAAATTTGGTATTTGATATATTCCTGTGGGAATTCATCACTAAAAATGGAATCTGTTTGAATCCCTATGGCGATGCGAGGAATTCACTCCAGCCATCAATTCTCTTCGTGAAGGAATCGACTGATGTCCATGAAATCTGATGCAGATGAGAGGCCGACCCAACGCTGTGTTCGATTGTTAAGAAGAACCCAGGAAGTCTGGAAATGGATTTAAACACAGATGCAACCTCCCCGTGGAGATGATTATAGAGGGAATGGATAGGAGTTAGGACCCCTTAGGCCTGCCAACAGGGACTGCGTACTGAATTTGTATCCAAGTCACTTATGTTTTGATGAATTTCCAATAATCATTACAAAGTACTCCGTGACATTCATTGTTATTGTGGGAGCCTGCATTCTCTGAAATTCCACCTACAATATTCAGGAGTGAGATACGGACTGGAATTGACGCGACTTTGCAAGATACATGGTCGCGGGTGTAATCGGAGCGAATACGTAAAACAAGAGTTTTGTCGTGTGCTGTGCATAGTGCTCCAGTTTATGAGTCTGGCGGCTAGTTAGACTAGTGCGAGAGATTGAATTTTGAGAGGTACTTTGTAACAAGTTGAACGAAAATGTCTCGAAGCGGAGATAATGTGCAGGCACAAGCAGGTGTCATGAGATAGTAATTTCAGGTCATCTTGGCGCTGCTGCCGGATTCCGAATTGGGGAAAGCGAATTTGACATCGCTTCATGGATCAGGAAAGTTGAGGAGTGTGGTGAGCTATATGGAGGGGACGATATAGAAATCTGACATTCCGGACTCGGGAAGCAGACCGGTGCGGTGTGGCGCGTCGAAGGCGATACAGTCTTCCCAGGGACGACGACCCAGACTGGAATTCATGGGAGCATTGTCTAGGTGGAAACTTCCCATGCAAGAGGAAAGTTCTGACTTTACGACTTGAGGTTCGAAATCATGAAGGGAAACTAAATCAGAGCATCGTAGAGTGTTTCTACGAGGAGCTGGCTCGATGTAACAAGGTCGGAATGCAGAGCAAGAAAGCCGTGGAGTGGATAGTCGAAAGACTTGATAATGATCGATATCGCAATTTTTTCGGTCTCATACTTAGCCTCACGAGTAATTGTCAAATCAACAGGCCATTAGTCTGCACATTCGGGACGTTTCAACTTGAAAAGACGACGATTGAAGAAAATCTAATAAGAAGGTAGGTGAGCATAAACCGCTGAACTTTTCCACGTGTAAGGAGCTTGGTCATCTCAGGCGAGATTGTGCGGAATCGGAATCAGAGAAGAGCTCGAATTGCGGTTGAAAAAGACATTTCGCGTGGGACTGTGACAAAAATGGCGAAGGATCGAGCGATAAGGTTCCGTCAAGTACCGCGGATCCGAGTGAGGCTAGTGAGAAAATAGCGAACACTGTCGGAAACACGCACCAATAATATTTTGGAGATGCGTTGCTGGACGGACATCCATTTTCCAGTTACATAGATTCGGGAAGCGGTGCTGTGACTATTCGCGAAGAAGATGCGGATCGCATCGGAATCTCGTCAATGGTCAGCGACATCGAGCAAGTTGTGCGATATGTGGGCCACATTGGTGTACACACAGATTTCCAAAACTGTGAGTTATCGGTGGAAAGCGGTGTTCGTAAATCCAGTCATTATTTCCCGCCGTGTGAAGCCGATGAGTCAAGGAGATTGCGGGGAGAATTGCGAAGAACAAATGCCATAATCACGTTCAGTGGATGGAACATCAGTTACATTGAGTGAAATGAATACCCACCTCAAAGTTCCACCGACCTCATGGATCTAGAAATCGAGCTAGAGAACGTGGAGCCTGTTTTCTATCGGCCGTATCGATCATCTCACGCCGAGAAAGAGGAAGACGAGGAACCGCTTCCGGAATTGAAGGAGTTTGACCTCTTGGAGGATAGCCGACCGCCATTTGCTAGTACGATGTCGCTAGTAAGGAAGCCGCGAGGAGAAATTTGCATGTGTTTAGACCACAGGGCGCTGATCCAGAAGACAGTCAATGATCACTATCTGATACCGTGAATCGAGGATTTGTTGGATCGGAAAGCGGATGAGGAACGTTTCACTATGTTAGATTTGGCGAGTAGCTATTATCAGTTACCAGTCACATAGAATTATAGGCCAAAAACGGCCTTTGTTACGCTGATGGTCAATACCGATATGGAAAAAATGTATCCTGGGCTTTGTAGTGCGCCTACAGCCTTTTGAAAGGCTGATGTATCGTGTATTAGGAAATATACCTAATGACATCGGATCAACGAATCTTTAAAACACGATGATACCTGCGAGGAAATTTGAGGGAGGTTTGGCAAGTTTGTGGAGGGTTTTCCATGCGCTGAGGGCAATTATAAAGGTGTGACACCACTGTACACTTGAAGAAAATTGATTTTTTTCTTGCCTGAAATTTGTATTGAGAACACAAAAACAATGAAATATTGTAGGAGAATTCACCCGAGATGAGGAAGAAATAGAATGAGCAAAGTTTTTAAGACAATGTGCGCACTTATCGGGCAGATTTTTCTGCAGTTAATTCTATTTTTTGTTCCTATTTCTGGATTTTTGAAATGCTGTAAATCTGAAAATTTCCATTTCATCGAAAAACGTCCCTAAAACTGTGCATCAAAACACAATCCATTTCGTTCGGTCTTTCAAAAGTTATGCAATATGAAGACGACGACGACAACGACACACAGACATACACTGACATAAAAACCATTTTTTCTGAATAAGAGAACCTTGAAACGTCGACATTCGATGAAATCCATGAAAGTCATTCCTCACATAAAACCAATACCTTCTCATTATGATGAGAATGTGAGAAGGTGACTCGGGTGCCGAAAAGAAGTTATTCGGACATGAACAAGTCACAAATCACTCTCTCCTTTGCAATCTGGAATATATTCATTTGTGGGAAAAATTTAAGATTCTTAGGGCGTTTTTATATGTCTTAGGTGGCGATATACAAGAGGGGCATAGTCAGGGTTTCTTGAACAACAATTCATGGCTAGTCCGCCACTTCTGACCAATGGATTGTCCACTTCCGTTGAATTGATATTGTTTTGATACGGAAGCTTCAAGCATCCCTCCAGAGAAATAATTTCTTTGGTGACATTTCTTTCCTATAAGTAGATATTTCTTCGCATTGAATATGGGAAATATTGAGTCAAAGGAATGACTTCCTAGAAAGTAGGAACCTATGTTTATTGAATATGATCTAGGCTGCTTGAGAACTCTTTAGAGTCCGAGGAAATGAATTCCTCGAAGGGTATAGGTATGTTTTAGAATCAAATAATTCATATATCATTGGGCAATTAATTGAAGTTTTTTGCCTCGATAAAATATTCCCTGAAGATGGATGAATATTAATTCAATTGAAGAAATAATCATTTCATGCTGAAAACTATCTGAACTAGAATAATAAAACAATTATCCTAATTTGAAAATCATTCTCTTACGATGAATCGATATTCATTTGATTGAAGGAAAAGAACTCATCCAATGGCAGAAGTCGACATAATCATCGCAATCAAATAATTACTTCAATCCACGGGATATTTTTCTGAATATTCTTCTTTCTGAAATCTCATGCTAAGAATTATTGCGATTCGCACAATGCAAATATTATTAAATTTGAAAAAATATTCTTGTAATATAAAAGTATACTCATCAAATCGAAAAATAATAATTCATTGTCTCAAGTAGGCATAATCATCGCAGTCTAATATATACATAAAATGAAAGAATACTTTTTTGAGATGGATGAATATCACATTCAATCCATTCAAAATTTTACTATATTCTAACAATTTTCATAGTCAACATCACGCAAAAATCATTGAAGTTCAGATGATATTCTTCTGATTCATATAAATATGTATTGGAGAAATTGAAAAGAATCTTCAGTTCATGACAGAACTCGACCTGATCATATAATAAATTTCCTGTCAATCAATTTTACAGATGGAATGATCATCTGATCCCTACCCTACCGACATTGGTTTCTTACTCTTGTGAACGGAAAAGGAGGGTTCATTCACAAAATATGATATCCATTCTTCACGACCTTGCACGACGCGAATATTGTCCATTGTTATTAACGTGAAGAATTGAACCTTAATAGTCCCGAACCCTTACTTGAACGTTCATCACGTAATTTGCGAATTACACCAAAGATAATTAATTGCATTTCAGAAAATTAAATGAGAGCCAGGAAGGGACGTTTATCTTGCCCTAAATCTTTATTTCCAATTATAGAAATCTAAGACAATCTGAAAAGTCAAACTGCGTTATTTCTGAAGAAGGAATGGGATTTTCAAACCACACTGATATGAGAGAGGGAATTTTGAACAGAGTGAATGCATTCACTTGGATCCTCATTTTTCCAACAAGAAAATATTCTTCGAAAATAGAAATTTTCATTTGAACCAGGAAAAAATATTGTTATCGTATTGAGAGATAAATCCATTGCCAATACTTTTTTTATTCAAACATATATATCTAACATCTAATGAAATCATTTTTTCGATATAAGAGGTATAGATTCGTTGAAATCTAACAATTCGTTCGAAGAAATAGTTTTATTCAGAACGATAATCAAATCAAAAATATAATCATTTGCTACGAAGGGTTCATGTATTCGTTCAATGAATCATCTAATTAGATGAACAAGGTGTTGTGTTCAGATTAATATTTTTCTCTCTGAGTATGAGGAATTTTACTTTGACTCCCATAGTGGAGGTTGAATACGGCTT
>UWOG010260410.1:0-10064 GCA_900490065.1 Neuroterus quercusbaccarum
AAACCAGGTCATTGGATAAAATGGTTATCATGAAAAAAACCGGTTATTGTAAGAAACCATTTATTGAAAAACCCGTTTATCGTGGAAACCGGTTATGAATAAAAATAACCGGTTATTGCAAAAAACTGGTTCATTTTTGATTACCGGTTGACCTGTCAGGAAACCGGTTATCTCAATACCCGATAACCGGTTAGGAATATCCATAACAACCCAGCCCTGAATGAAGTTCCGGAGAAATCCGAGGTTAATCGACTCTTTGACCATTCCAGAAAAGATGTCTGGAATTCAAAAGTTAAAATCAAAATAATTCAGCTGCTCTTTCATATCTATCTGAATACAGATCTCGGAATGATTCCGGGAATTCATGAAAGTGCCAACAGTTGCTCAACAGTTCTCTGGGTTCTCAGAAAGAGTCAAAGTTCCGCAAACCAGTCGATTCAATAACTGGACATCATTAGATGATTATTAAATAGCGGTCAATAATGTATGAAAATTCGTTCATGAACAAATAATTTGTCAAAAGCTGATTTTCGCCATTCTCGCCATTCTCATCATTCTCATAATTCTCATTTCATTGTTCCTCATATTGTGAGTTAGTTATTCCATGAATTCACCATGATGGCAGTTGCTTGTATCTCCATCTTTTTTCACACTCGTACAATAATAGCATTCATGGATGATAGAAGTTATTGGAAGTAATTCTGGTTCCATTCGTGAAAAAAAAAAACATTGGATTTATATACAGTGAAACCTCGATAACACGAATACGGTTAGCAAGAATTACGCTTCAACACGAACAGATATTCTAGTCCCTATAAAATAATATGGTCTTATATGGGAGTGAATTCGTGTTATCCGGATTTCTCGATAATACAAACTACGAATACATTTGTGAGGCCTGACACCCAGATTTATCGGTTGACTCGAACAAACTTCTGTCAGTTCCACTTCAACATGAAGAGTAGACGGACGTATATTGATTTGGCTATCAAGGTGAAAATCGTAGTAGAAGTCGAAAACGGTGCAAAAATCAAAATAGAAATTGCAAATGAGTTAGGCATTAGTGGCCTCATAATTGACGGAATAGCTCTAAAGATAGCAGATGAATTAGGCATGAGTGATTTCAAATATTCCAGTGGTTGACTCGATCGTTTCAAATCACGCAACGTTATATGGAGTGTGGCAGTGTGTGGCGAATCAAATAGAGTTAGTGAACTAGATGCGAACGAATGGCTCTCTCATACTGGGAATGTTAAACGATCGTATACCCCTGAAGACATTCTCAATTTAGATGAGCGTGAAATATTTTTCATCTTACTGCCAGATCGTACGTTGGACATCCAAGGAGAGAAGTTTCATGGCGATACCAACATTAATCGAAGGCTGACGGATGTATTCATTCTCAATTCACATGGCGTATGCAGATGGGAAATTGTTATGTTCCATCCATTTCGGATAAGTGCTCCGCTCATGATGTCAAGAACTTGAATCTTACGAAAGTGAACATTGATTTTTTCTCCAGCCAATGTGATGAGCACACCTCAGCCTCCAGATCAGGACATTATTGGAATTGTGAAGGAGAATTATCGTAAACAATGATTGCGTGCTGCTATACAATGTTTTGGAAAAAACCCACCGCAATAACTATTGATTGCACTACAAGCTATACGATTCATTGTTTTGGCGTATGATTCTGTTCCTGCTATACAGATAGAAGATTCTCCAATAAGGCTTGAACCAGGAGTGCTGCAGAACTTCGATCCATTCCCTGTGCGTTTCCGTGTGCAGAATTTTGCATAAATACATTCACAACTTCGAGAAAGTTCGCGAAGACCAATCATATTTTTATAAAATTATTTGACCTAAAACTACAATCACTCAGTTCCACGAATCAAATTTATACATTCCTTCTGTACGTGTAACTGGAATGTCTTATCCACTAAATATTCCTCCGTTAGTCTTTCAATATTTGGTTAAAGTGGACTTATTCGTGTTAGCGGAAAACACGAACTAATTCGTTTCAGCGATTGACACGAATTTTGTTTCAACACGAACAAAATTAATCAACGGAAGTTTTCTGGCCCCGATGGGGCTATGGATGTATTATTACTCATTTTTCTATAGCGCACGGAGATCTTGTTTGAATCGTTGAAAATAGCATTGAACGCATCAAAAGTATATTTTAGAACAAGCGATGCAAACTACAAATGAAAGTACACACGAAATTTATCCATTCAGAAATAAACAACAAATTGCTCTCACATCATTTTTTATTTGAATGCGTAGTTTTCCACTTTGATAGTGAACATAAGGATAAAAATGAAAAGGAATTTTTAGAGAGAAATGAAAAAGCTTTAGACAAATGTGACAGAACTCAAGTGTACGACCGGAAAATATGTGCAAATTCCTCACAAATTTTTGTTACTAAGATCAAATAAAATCAAATAACAGTTAACTTCCGATCCAACCAAATTCCCAGTACAAATTATATCTATACGTTCGAAACCACTTCCAACTAGGATGCGTATTTTTCATTCACATCATGGAAATAACTCAAAAAATCAAAAAACTGAATCTTCGAAAGGATGAAAGAAGATGCAATAAAATGTTTAATAACGGAATTTAATTTTTTAAATCATGAAGATAACAATTTGTCCTTCATTTTGTGATATCTGAAATGAGCAGTTCCTGATCGAGGTACGAAAATTGTTCTAATACAACGAATTTGATTTTTGTGTAGAGCAGAGTTGTTGCATCATGAAATGAATAAGAATATGTATTTCATATGGTTTATTTTACGATTCATTTGTGACTATTCATGTTCGATGATATTCACTATTCTGATTGTAGGAATAATATTTCTTCACTGAAATTCCATACCGGAACAAGGAATTTGTATTCTGTATTCGTTTTCCCGTTCCATTCAGATCGAATCATTCGAAATCGCATAAAAATTCGAAATATAAAGCTGAGAACTTCGTTATCACGCTTCTTGTTCAACTTCTGAATTTGCGACTATCTCTTGATATCGTAGATGGTTAACATTCTCCAGTAGTTCATGAAGCGATAGAATGATTCGATTCGTACTTTGAAGAGCTATCCAGATTCTTTGTTGCCGTGAGATAACTGCGATGTTACGCCCATAGGAAATTATAAAGCCAATGTGTGGTGGGTAAATTTTCACATTTTTCACTATATTTTGGTGTTATTCCTCTGTTTGAGCATGAGAACAAGTATCACAAGTGGGAGCCTACGAATTGAAAAATATTTCGTTTCACACTGTGTGAGCCAAACGATGAGGTGAAAACATCCGATAGTCAACATGATCAAGTCTTCACAACATTTTTAGATCCTTGAATCCATTCTCTGGTCAACTGCCTGATACTCAAAGGCAGTTTCTACTCTGCTACATAGGCATTGCTGCCGTCGTATCATGCGTTATCCCCACTCTACTGCTGGGACCTTGCTTTCAAATTTAGCATACTAGGGATACCACCTTGCAGCCTTTCAGAGCGCGGATGACATGTGACGCAACAGCAGTAATGTGCATGCCAGACGTACAGAAAATGGAGAGAAACGAAACTAAGGGGTAAACCGAAAACTTATACATCCGACGTAGGAGTATCCTAATATATACAATCGATCGTCGCTTCTCGTACAGTCTCGTACAGTCAGGATATCGTCAACAAGCGATGCACAGCAGAATATCAGCTTCCATCGTGGAGTATGTTCCGGCTGAGAGTAGCCAGCCGAACACTCTCATATGAATCCAACTGTAGACCATCTATTTTTCAATTTGTCCTGATGAGTACTTGAACGTTCACTGGAACAGGACTCATTGTATCGACTACCTCTTAGGACAGAATCATTCAAATGAACAAATGATAGATATAACCGTTCTCTCACGAAATATAATTAGGCTCACATACACTCAGGAGCTTCAAAACTAATCGGAGATGAAGCAGAAGATCGTGAACGTTCCGATGGCGAAGAAGGGCACCATCCACCTGAGAGTGACTTTTCTCTACTCGTTCAGTTCACACAAGGTGCGTGCAAATCTGGTGAGGCTTTTTCTCTGAACCTGAGCAATGATGGAGGCTGAAACTCTTTTCTGTAGCCATCCTGAGTATGTAGCAGATAACTATGATAATCACATTAAAATGTTTCACCTCTCCACATATGTATATGTATATGTCTATTGGCTTGTGTAAATTCATGTTCACGCCATTTAATCCAAATAATATTGATATTTTAAATCTTCGGTCTCAGTCTTGGGCATTTCGATTCAAGTTTGTAGGAAAGATGGATCCCTATGTTTATGGGCTTCTCAGTATGTTAGTTAGATCTGTCTTGAGCTCTCCAGGATGATTGCAGGATCATCATGGTTATTTTCTGGGAAGCAGAAAAGCAGTTATTTTCTGAGAAATAATGAACCTGCTCATAGCTAAACTGCAATAGAATTTCAGCCTTCAACACGCCCCACGCTGGCGAAACACTCGTGCACCCTGAGAACAAGGATAGACCAAAGGACAGCCGTCCTCTGCATCCTGCCCAACGTGTCTCAGCATCTACTTGAAAATCAGTGATGTTCTTCAGGCTGTCATTAAGTGGAGAATCAGCATCTTGAAGAGCGCCGATGACGAGAACAATGAGCTCAACAGGAAATTATGAGTACACACATCGAATATCCTTTATACGGTCTTGATACCTTTCTTTATGTTGATTCTCTTCAGCTCTAAGGTTTTCGTCAACTGGTTTTGAAAATTATTCAACAAACATGGTTTGTTCAACTGTGTCAAGGAGATCTATGTCAGCCCTCAAGTGCGCAGCGAATTGAATGATCAAGTATATGGAGTTCCAGTATATGCGACATCTCTCATTCTTCACAATTGACTCCAGTCCCTCAAGAGCATTCATCTGAACGGTTTTAAGGCTATTGTCGTGGGAGTGATAGAGCTGGTAATCGACCTACTACTGCAATTAAATTTTCCTAACATATGCATCATTCGAGTTCATTCGACCATATTCAATGTATCTTACTAATCATGAAATTATAAAATAAGGAATTTCCTATGGATAATTACAGATTTGTGCAGATTTCGTGCCAAATGAAATATTTCAGAATTCTCCCGAACAATGATATTCTATCCCACTGCCCGCTGGCAACCATTGTCTCATGCAATAATCTTGTGAATTCTCCATAAATTCGTGTTCTCGTCAAAAGGATTTGGGAAAATGTCAACGAAATTGAATAATGTCAAGCTTGAACAGCACAGCCTGGAGTATTGACCATTATTCGGTCAGACATTGAGAATGTCATCGACGACGCCATATATCTTGATTGATATCCAGATATCGTATTGCCCAGTGAAGTAGGTCCGATGAATCGTCTCTTGCTGCAGAAGAGCTGATGAACATGAAAAATCACAAGTAACTAACTTCATTGAATAGACTCCATGAATTCTATTTGAAACTGACAGATTTTCTTACCAAGTTGTTTTTGAAACTCCCCAGTCTTCTTTTATGAAAGCAGCGGCTCTTTCTCCAATCATCATTGAAGGAGCAGCAGTATTCCCAGATGTGACCTTGAAATTTTTAAAAAACAACATTGAGTTACACGGAATTACTTGAGCATCAATAATATGCGGATCGGGAAATTTCAGCTCGAACTCAAGTCTTTGGGGATTCCATAAGGGTCCGCCTTCAAATTTGTCCGTAACGTTCAGAGGATGGGAATTCGATGACTTTTATCCGGCTGGTACAATTTAGGATTCCGTTATAAATTGTTCATGACGATATTATTATTTTTCGCAGCGCTCAGTAATTGTTCGTAACAAATTCATGATCTCATTTGGAGATTTGCTAACTTCATGAACCTAGTTCAAATATTTCCTGGAGGGTCTAAGTAAGACTCAGATACTAGATTGACCATGAAGGTTTCGAGCCTTAAAAGTCATTGTAGTAATCCTGATATAACATGCATATTTTTTTACCTGTGGCATTATAGAAGCGTCAGCAACTCGTAATCCTGCGATTCCATATACTCTCAACACAGGGTCCACCACTGCCATAGGATCAGTAGGAGGACCCATTTTGCAAGATCCAGCAGGATGATTTTCAGGTCCAGTGTCTTGACGGATAGCACAATCCCAATATTCAGGAGTGAGGAACATATACATGGAACATGCTGGAAGAGGACGATTTGCCAAAGTTAATTTGTATTTGGCCAGAGCGTTGGTTTGAGAAAATGTTAGAGCCGCCTGTATGCCTTCTACTAGAATCGCCCGATCTTGAGAGTCATTCAGGTAATTTGCGTTCATAATCGGGTGAATGAATGGATTATTGCTAGCTAATCGAAGCGTTCCTGAAACAAAATGATCGATAACATTTATTTATTGTATGGTTTTGAAGCTGTTTATATAAGTGGAATTAAATTTCTATGACATCCAGACTTTGATCACGTATTCAGATAGAAAAATTTTATATACATTATAGAAACTGCATCAAGTATATTGTATACATAACCGGTGATTTACAATTCATAAAAGATGATGGGAAGGAAGTATGAGAATAGGTCTGATTTCAAGTAATGAAATGCCTCATGAAGAAAGTTGAGTTCTACTAGGGGGAAAATTCGGCGAAGTGAACCATATTCTATCGTATTGATGGCAAAAAGTCTAGAAACTGAAGAGAGTTAAGGTATACAATCTTTGAACTTGTAGATCTTCTTGGAATAATAATGCAAAGATTTCTCTCGTACGCTGAGATCTTGAGAGATTTTCGTGATGAATGAGAGAATGAAATCCTCGGAAAATATAGAAAGAGATTAATTCCAAGTGATAGCAGTTCTTCCGGACCCCGTCATTCGAAATTACATATAAATGTATACATCTATATGAGTGAATCTTATCCATCAACGAACCATCCCACGTTCAAACAAATTTTAGTGATTAGCTGTAACATGAGGAAAAACTTCGTTTCCATCTACAGCCTTGAGGAAGACACAAAGTGATGTTGAAACAGCAGCCTTCGATTCACAGACACTTCTATCGATTCAAAAATGAAAATAGAATTCATTGCGTGAAAGGATAACCGAATCCATACTCACTTTCTGGATTTTCGAAAATCTCTGGGAACCCACAACTTCGGAGAGTGATGACGCCAATTTGGGTATGATATATAATGATTCCAGAGAGAATGACTCATTTAGGAGGGTAATACCAGCAGGGTTCAATGGGAATTTTGTGTTCTCATCCAAATGAAATAACGTAGATATATTGGAAGCGTGGAATAATATTGAGATCATTTGAGTAGATGGCGTTACTTGCAGAAAATCAATGATGAGAATCAGAATCGTCGATCATCACTAAGAGTTTTCAGGAAGATTCGAGAGTTAGATATCAACAGTTAAGAACCATGCTCAAGATTATGAAAAATTCTTTGAACAATTGTTGCTGTGAGTAAATATTATTCATTGTCACTCAAGCTCATTATAGGTCTAGGATTCAATCATTTACTTTTGATTCTCTTTTAAAAATAATGTCCTGGACTCTGAAAATAGCCAGGGAGTGTATTTGTTGATCAAAGTGTTGAAACAATCATAAATTGTATATTGATAATTGAATATCGTGATTGAGTGACATCCTTACGAACATTTTTGCTGCTTCAGTCGAACAAACTCGATTTTTTCGATCATGAAAAACTGACGATGCAGGTGACAAATTATTCTCATTCAGGAATAAACCATTTGAATTGGTTTCGAGATCGTTTTTCAATCTGAATTTGTCTACACATATCTTATCCGTCCAACTTTCTAGCGTACATGTCTACGCTGCAGGTTAATGAAAGAATAGTCTAGAGCTGAGCTTCCCACAATTCACTGGTGCAGCTTGACTCAGAACCCTCTGGCCATTCTTACAATATACCCTAGCGTGGCTGTTTTCACATCAGATTGCTAAAAGTGTATACCAGAAGACATGCGATCAATTTCGCTCTCGAAAAATAACAACAGAAGAACATTTGATGCAGATGTGAGCATTCCGGTTTAACTCATCGCACACCATCCTTCTGAACATATAGAATGATGTTTGAAGTTCAACGAGAACAAAAATTAACTGAAACTCAGATAGATGGACAAGGTGTATCTGATGGTACACTTGGTTGTAAGAAAAAAGTTCACGGGAATTCTGTCCGATTTTCTAAATTGGGAATAACGAACACAAGTCAATATGCAATGAGAATGATCCTAGTGTACTTCCTGGTAGGCCTATTCTCCAGGAACTATCTTCAATTGTGAAGTGTAACATGAAAAAAAAACACGCTCGAAGTTTCAGAGACACTTAACGTTATCAGGTTATGCACCAGGACATCAAAAGCAAAATGCACAAAAAATCTTTTAGATTTGTAGCGTACGAATCACGAAAGTGATTCTGGCAGCTACAGGAGTTACGGAAGTTGTTTCCCGAATTTTAAATTTCAATAATGACACAAACAACTTAACACGGAATCCGGACTCCTTCGTTGTACTTGGGAATGAACAAGATTGCTGAGAATATAGCTCGTGAAAATCGTCTTAGTTTTGGAAGTTAAATTGTAACAATCACATCTGATGATATATCTACGTCAAACCTGACTTTACAATTCACTACAATCATCGTCCACAGAAATCCTCAATAGTTTTAAAGTTTAAAAAAAACGGAGCAAGGTGTTTTCAGGAAAAACTCGGGTTTCCTGATCGTTTGGCAGTTTTCCAAAAGCATATTCCACAGGAAATCACTTCTGAATTTTGAGGCTCCGCAATGATAGAATCGAATCTAAGTAGACATATATTGAACGTTGGTTCACCTGATTGTGCAATGTATTGCTAAATGCACAGTTTACAAAAACTGTCTCTAATCTTGAAGTTGAGTTGAAATAAGAATATTTCTATACGTCGTTTTTGCAACCGTGGTGTACGCGCTTGTGCAGTTATGCTGGTCATGCAACATGTCACTAGAGACACATCCTAGAGAAGATTTTTAAAATTTTGATGTAAAATATTGGAAAAAATTTAGAGGCAATAAGGAAGACCTCGATGTGTAAGGGCGCACATCATGTTGTTCGAGACCTAGTGTACATGACTCCTGGATTTCTATCTCTCCTCGTACACGAGGTCATTAGGTAAAAATTTGACAGGAATCATTTGAATGTTTGGAGTTGCAGCATCAAAATGAGATAATGGCAGTGTATTCAGGAGCAGTGGCAGTTCACATTTACTTAAGAAATTCAGAAGCGTTCCACCACTGCGGGTCTCTCCATGGAAGGCACCTGGTTTCTAATGATATTATATGCATGAACTATCCTAATTGTTGGAATTCAACAATCACAATGACAACTCCAGATTCAGTAGGGACAACTTCAGTTCATCTGATGACATACGAATTGTTATTTACAGCAAAGAATACATGAACTCGCTCAATTGGTGAGGGGCAACCATCACAAATCAATTCATAATTAAGTTAATATGACCCTGTGTATCCGATTGTCGACAGAGTTCCTAAATTATAGTCTACAAAATATCAGCTCAATTTTCAAGTTCAACATTCAGAAGAATTATTATTGATCCGGTGAGAGCGAACTCGATGTACCTCGTCGTATACCAGGCTACCACGGACAAATATTTTTTGGTAAGCAGAGCTGGAAAAGCGTTCGAGATGTGACTGATCACTCATCCGTGATCAGATGCTAGACTAAAGAATTGAAATACGGCGAAAGATGCTGGACTTCAACTTTTGAGGACGGTAAGAAACGCCGGTTAGCATGTTCACGTACTGCATACACGAGTTTTCTTCATATAACATTCAATTCAGGAAATGTACTCCCTACGAGAGAATGCTCACCTGAGAAAGAAAAGGAAATATATATATATACACATATATATTCCAAACCTTATGAACTGTTCATGCTTCCATTGTACACTCTAATCCACCAAAAGAACGCCCAGTTCTTCCAATCCTCAAGCTAACTAAATTTATTTTTGAGATGTTTACCTTTACTGCGGGGCTGCAAATGCGTTGGCGATACAC
>UWOG010262452.1:0-10108 GCA_900490065.1 Neuroterus quercusbaccarum
GAATCAAAATAATGTTACAGAACTTCAAAACGCTTCGTTTATCAAGGGAATTTTCAGCAAGCTCAAACTTCTAACGGAATGAGAGTTCATCAGTGTATAATGGAGTTTTCTGGAAGAGTTTCAGTTCAATATATTGGATAGTTGGAAAAATACGTGCATTTAAACAACGCTTCAAGGAGAGGTCCAGCGCGTGAGAGGTGAGAATACTTGAGCGCCTCGACCATACCGCTGTTCTATCGTAGCCGCTATACGAAATAATGTTGTTGAACTATTCTGAACAGGGAAAAATATCCCAGAAATTTGAAGTCCCTAATACTGACTCGATATATTTCATTTCTGGACATTTTGAAGCACATATAATTCCATCTTCTAATATATGGAAGAATTATATGTATTCATCAGATCACGCGTTAAATTGATAAATATATATATATATATATATTCATTGATTATTCACGAGTATATCCATAAAATATGGACAACTAATACATGTCCTTGATTAATAACCTTTCTAATAAAATTTTACGAAATTTTATAGTGTATTACGTACAATTTTCATCAGGAGAGAATTTTTCCTCAGATAAATCTTTTTTGGAACAAGCAGATTTTGCAGGTTTCTTTGTTGTCTCTTCAACTCCGATCTTTGCAAAATAATTTTCGAAAAACGTTCTTCCTTTTTCGCTAAAATGGAGCTTTGCTGTAGCGATATCAACTTCAGGGGGAGAAATTCTTTGGAGCTCTTCGTATTTTATCTTCGGATTCAACTGAGAAGTTCTTACATTTTCATCAGAATCAATCACGTCCAGCTTCCCAGTTAGATAATACTTTATTAGTCGAGCTTCAGAGATTTTCATTTTGAATATTGAATACCTGGTTTCTTTTTGCTTTACGAATATTCTGAGCCCAACCCGCTTCATTCATAGTCATCTTGAAAAGGTTCTGATGATGAACATGATGCCATATTACATTTGATTCGATAAAATGCTTACTTTATGGAAAAATGTTTTCATCCAAATGGATTACAGAAAGGTAAATTTACAGAATCAGAGTAATCTCAATCCGTTGATTCCTCTGTACTATTGTTTCATTGGAGTGTTTTAAAGAACTTCGTATGTATGGAATTCGAAAGAATAATAAGAGGGAGTAGAATTGGCAGATTTGGTGTGGTAGAATAGGCGCTGACAGGACGGCAAGTATTCTCACCTCTCACGCGCTCGACCTCTCCTCGACGCGCTGTTTGAATGCTTGTTTTTTTTCAACTATTCCATGTATTGGACTAATACTTCTCAGAAAACTTTATTATACCCTAATGAACACTTCTTCCGCTGGAGGTTTGGGCTTCCTAAAAATTTCCTCGATAAACGAAGCGTTTGAAAGTTTTGTGACAATATTTTCATTCTGCTTGATGAAAAAATCTAAAACTTTTTTTCATAACAAGCACACAAATTTCAAAAGAGAATTTCATCTTCAAAACAGCTTGAAGCTTGACTTCTCCAATTTTCATGTGAAAGTATTCAGGACTCTGTCTTTCGGAGCGAGTTGGAGTGAAAATATTTATTAAATTCTGTTTTTCAAAAAATCGAGTTTCTTCAGTTTCTTTCGAGAATAGTAAGAGATGAAACTTTTTTGTCACAGAATAAAAAATGCGCCATACAATTATCTACGAAACCATATTTTTCAAAAATCAAATTTTCAAAATCGATTTTAAAGACACCAAGGGCCAACTCGAACAACCATGTGGATTATACGTGCCATTTCAGAATCCAGCAACTCAATTCTAAAAGTCTAAAATCAAAAATTTAATTATCTTCATAGTTCTCTGAGTACGACAAAGGCGTGTAGAATTTATTTCTAACGATATATTCCGTTTAGCGGATTGTATGTGATTTACATGCTGAAACTTTTCTTTATACAATTTTGCTTGCATACTTCGATTTTCAGGAATTGTGATCATAGTTTCATTCTCAATCTTGAATTGATCCTTGATGTCCAAAAATGTGATTTCGGAGATATCAACAAGTGGAAAGTATTCATCAAAATCAGCAAAGTTCTGTAAAAACAATGATCGCAAAAGAATACTGTGAGATATAGAAAATAGAGAATTTATTCGAATTGAAATGTAAGTAGAACTCCGATTGGGAATAATCTTTGCACGATTCTTTCTCTATCACAAATGATTCCGAATAATTCAGATATTTTGACACATTTGCGGCTATGTTACTAGAGCGTCAGGTGACTAGAGCTGGTCCTCTATTTTTCTCTTCCAACTTACGTCTGCACGGAATGCGTTATAATACTGCTCCCTCAGGTACCAATTTTGAGACTTTTCATCCAAATTTTCATCCACTTTTCATCCAACATACGTTCATACGGAATAGAATATTGTTCTGAATATTCTTCGGTTCTGAATGATCATAATTGTACAGAAAGTTAATTTCCAATTTATGAGGAAGAATTAACAATAAGAACGAAACTTCTGCATTCCATTTGGAGATGTTTAATAATTCATCAACGTTTCGATCTCATGCTGAAGTTGTCATCAAGATATTATGTGAGAAATTTATTGAACGAAGAAAAAATAGAATGTTTCATATCCATATAGTAATGAGAACAGATTATGGTATATACAAGACAATATTTACCAGTTTTTTGAGAAAAATTTGACACATAGTATGTTCGGTCAAAGTTGAATGAATGAAAATATCGAATAAGTATGAAAAATTTCAATAAGTCACTTTCATAAGTTAAAAATACAACAGATTGAAGGTGGTTCTTCGGAACAACATAACCAAAACAGTGGATGTGCTCCGACTGGATTGTCGCTCGAAATATAATAGTTGATTTGAGATTTCGGATGTTCTACGAATATACGAAGGTTGTTATTTGATTGTTAATTTATTATGAGTGGTTGCCGTGACCATTAAAACGGCCTTTCCACCTTCTCCTACGATAAGAGAGGGGAATGATTAGAGATAACAAAGGAAATAAATCACTTCAGATATAACTGAACGTCAAGCGATTCGAGTTGTATATTGGTGAATTGGAATGAATTATGCATATTTGGATATTTGTGTTTCATTAAACATGAGTGGTAAATAGTGAATGCAGTGCTTCATCAATTTGAGTTCGAGTTATTACGCGACAAAACATGGTCCAAGCGAACCGGATTATCAACATCATCAGAACGTAGTCGC
Source organism: Neuroterus quercusbaccarum (assembly GCA_900490065.1). NCBI lineage: Eukaryota > Metazoa > Arthropoda > Insecta > Hymenoptera > Cynipidae > Neuroterus > Neuroterus quercusbaccarum. Next base: position 3,195 of record UWOG010262452.1, read on the forward strand.
GATGAAGAGAAATCCATGAAGAATTGTACATCTTCAGTGGGCGTTTTCCAGAGTCAAGAATCTATGTTGAACACTTCAAGATACGCCAAAATCAGTACGCAGCCCTAATGAATGGGAATTCATAAAACTTCTGTTATCTTCAGAAAATAATTATCAGTTTCTCAGTATGTACTATTTAATAGGTGAGCTTGTTCCAAAACTGCTAGTATTTATTCCCTTCCATCGTAACGATGGCAAACGAGCCACTCGTTTTTCTGAACAAAAAAAAAGAGTATCATCAAGGGTCAAATAGCGAATTTCAAAAATTTCTTGGGAAAATTTCATGAAGAAGAACCAGATGCAATAGAATTAGATTCACATTCGCAAAGATTGAAGAGTGCTATTGAAAAGTTTGACGATATACAGGATCGAATCAAATTGTTAGACACAGAGACGCAGGGTTAGGCTGCCACTGACTACATTACCGACCTTTAGCGGTCGTTACGAAGAATGGCTTGCTTTCAGGGATTCATGCACATCCTTGATACATAATCGAACTGATCTAACAAATGTAGAAGAACTCCAATATATGAAATCAGCACTTAAAGATGATGCAGCTGAAAAATAGCAGTTTTTTCAATAACTGAAGGAAAGTATAATCGTGCGTGGCAACTCTTAGAAAAAACATATCAAGATGAACGTTTGATTATTTCCCGACATCTCAGTTTGATTTTGCGTTTGCCTGTACAAGAAAAGCAAACCTTCGAAGGTTTTATGAAGTTGGCTGATGACATCCAATAAGACACGTTATCATAAGCTTCATTAGGTGTAAATATTTCAGAAGGAATTCTTGTTCAAAATATTGAAGGAAAATTGCATGAAACAACATTAGACAAATGTGACCCCATACAGAACGGCCACTCGTTTATCTCAGCGCGAATCTCAAAATAAAAATCTCAGTAAATATACAATCAGTACACTAGGCAGTTCTGGACATCGAAGACATACAAAAACAAATTTTTCAACGTCGACTATGAAACCATGTCCAGCTTCTAGATTGAAGACTCATCCGCTCTTCCGATGCGAACAATTCCGCAATTCTTCAATTCCACAAAGAATTCAAATTGCGCAAGATGCCTGTTCTTGCCCAAATTGTACTCGATTTAATCACAGTTTAGAGGGATGTGAAAACGGTAATTGCATGGTTTGCAACGGAAAATATGATACACTTTTGCATTTCGAGTCTTCGATCTCGAGATCATAGCTCACAAGACCCACAGGAAACAGTAAACGATACATCTCCTTGATGAAAAAAATTCCAATAAATCAATTGATAACAAGCGCAGTAATTTATTCATCACATAAAGACAGACGACCCATACGATGTCAAGCTCTTCTTGACACCTGTTAATCTGCTAATTTCGTAACAGAAAAATTACCTACGGTACTACGATTGTCAAAGCAGAGATTTTCTGTTCCTGTGAGTGCATTAAATAACCTGACAACAGTCGCTGAAGCTGTAGTCGAAATAACGATTCGTTTTTTACATAGCAGTTATGGAAGAATGCGTAGCTTCCTCACAATTCCACAGATAGCTGAATTGGTAACGAATGATATTATTCCTCGGGATGCGATCAAAATACCTTCGAATATACAACTCGCTGATCCAGGATTTCATTTGCCTGCAACAGTAGACATGCTTCTTGGATCTGGACCATCGTTGTCCAGTTTTAGTGTGGGTCAAATCACATGACCTGATCAGGGTGGCGATTTCGTTCTACAAAAAAATGAACTGGGGTGAATCGTAGGCGGAAATGTTCATTCCACATCTCTGACGACATCATTAGTCTCCAAAGAAGATTTAAACATCAACCCATATTGCGAAGTCAATATTCAGATATAATTGAAGAATATTTGAAACTCGGTCACATGTCGCCAATTCAAGATGAAGGGGAATTATGTTTTCATTGACCTCATCATGCTGTTTCCAAGGAAGATAGCTGAACAACAGAGGTCAGAGTAGTATTCGATGGTTCAGCAAAATCCGAATCTGGTGTTTCATTGAATGATACGTTGATGGTTGTTTCGACAATTTGAGATACGAGACGAAGACAGAAGGTTCCAGAGGATTCTGTAGAAACGCGACGGAACAAATCTAGATACCCTTCAATTGGATACGATCACATTTGGAATAGGTTGTTCTCAGTATCTTGCGACACGGGCCATCAGGCAATTAATAGATGATGAAGGTCATTGATATCCAAAGGCAGCTGCTATTTTTGAACGAGATCTGTATGTCGATGATCTCATCGCAGGAGCGGAAACTATTAAAGAAGTAGTTCAAATACGGGATAGTATAATAAAACTGCTCAATCTTGGCTGTTCAAATATGTGTCAGTGGGCCTGAGAATTATATGAATCTCTTACGAGGAATCTCAGACACTAGCATAAATAAGAAAATTCAATTCAGTGATAGTAGAACATTGAGAACCCTTGGTGTTTCATGAATCTCTAGTGATGGCAGCATAATTTACTCTGTGCACTCTACCTTATTGACATCTGAAATCACTAAGACAACAGTAAACTCTGAGATTGTTAAACTATTCGATCCTCTAGGCTTACTAGGACCAATTATTTTATTCGCGGAAATAATCATGCAAAAACTCTGGGAGTTGAAAGTAGATTATGATGAGTCATTACCAAAGAATATACAAAAGACATGAATTGGATTCAATTCAGGAATAACACTGTTCGGTGACTTGTGCTTTGATAAGAAGGTAATTGTGAATGCAGCGATTGGCGTACAGCTGCATGGATTTTATGGTGCGAGCGAGAAGGGTGACGGAGCTTGCATATAAATGAAATCGGAAAATAATCAAGGTCACTCTGAAACTAAATTACTTCGTGCCAAATCTAGAGTAGCCCCTGTGAAAAATGGAAACATCACACATTCATAGCTTTGCGGCGCTCAAGTACTTGCGGAATTGTACTTAACCGTACGCAGAGCAATTAATGTTTTCATGAAGAAAATCGTTTTTTGGACCGATTCAACCATCGTGTCCCATTGGATACATAATTCTCATCATCGTTTAGAAACGTTCATCGCAAATCGCGTTCCTCAAATACAACGAAACACGAAAATTCAAAATTGGAGACACGTTTGTACGGATTACAACCCTGCTGATGCATTATCGAGTGGACAAATGCCCGCAAAATTCATTCGAAATGATCTTTGGGAGTTCGGTCCAGATTGACCCAACCGTGAGAGATCTGCTCGCCATACAATCGAAATTCCATCATTGAATAAAATTCCAGGGATGAAGAAAGAATTCTATCTACGAACTCTGCCAATATCAGAATTCTTCAACACATTTTCGTCATTCTCATGGCTGAAAAGTATTGTCGCGTATTGTCTTCGACTAAAAATAGGCAACTCACAAAAGGGATTTTCACAAACATCAGAAATAAACAATGCGGAAAAGGCTATAGTTCGTTCAACTCGAATCACTCATTTTGCTGAAAAAATGGACGATTTGCAAATGGGAGAAAAAGTTGACTAAAAGAGCAAATTAACAGAACTCGATCCATTTATTGATCGAGACAAAATCATCAGGGTAGGAGGCCTATTGAAAAACTCATCCATACCTCAATCTCAACAGCATCCCATGATCTCGCCAAGATCAAGTCACATCACGAAGTTGATCAAGGAATTATAAGATCATGGAATTATAAGATTTAAAATAAAATTTTCATGATATTATTATAATTGAAAAGGATAGTTCTCTGCATGTTTCATTGCACTAATCCGGGATTGTCTCCAAACAAAATGGCATCATTAAATATAAATCTGGTGCTCAAGTGCATAACATATTATCCACCATAATTCTCATCTCATTTCATAACTATCTCTTGAAGTTACAATTTTTTCGTTGGCTTCGACCACATTATATTCATTGCTAAGTTTCTTGGAATCAAATAAAATCAGGATTATACCAATGTTACAGACTCACAATAAATCTGGGAATATTTTCTTTTCGCTCATATCAAAGTATACGGAAATCTTCATCGAGATGAATGAACGCGAGATGATAACATTATTTCAAGACTCTGATGAGAATTTATTCTATACCTTGATCTCATTTTATTGCATTTTCATGGTTTCATGATCTAAATGGAATTTGAAGAGATTCGAGAATGCAAAACATGAAATTATTCCGAAAAATTAAGGGATTCCTAAAATAATGTTTTCTTAGTGAAGAATTATTATGATATTATCATACTTACTAATAGAATCAAGGATCACTGCCAATGATAGGACTGGCGCGAAAATAATCTTCATTTTTGCAATGGGGAAAAAGACTGATTTCCGTCTTCACATAAAATTTTGTTTACAGTGTTATATATGTCTAGATCTTGTCCTTGTGAGATATTGCTAATGCAGTTATCAGTCTTATTCACGGAATCTTCTTATCTCAACCAAGCTTAGTTTATGCAAATTAAGAGATTTTTCAATAGACAGAATATTCTTCAGTACTTCAAATCAAGTTTTTCTCCTTCTTTCATTTTCTAGTTAACAGTTTGAAATGCAGAATTCATATTATTCTCTTGTTCCGAATTCCGCATTTTTGAATGAATAATTTCGAATGACTCTTGTTCACAAGACTTTTTCCAAATGAGGGATTTGTAAAGCTTGCATTCGAAAATCTATCTTTCTGGAACTATCAATGTGTGAATCTCTGATGCTGAATATTGAGGAGTGAAGATATTTCATTTCATTCATACGAATGAGGTGTAATGACGATATATCTAATATCACGTTGGAAAACAGTTTTTTGAATACATATTCAACTAGTTTTTGGGATGAATTGATTTTCGAAGTGAATTTATGCGAGAAAAACTGAGGATTCATTTGATTGAGAAGAGAACCTTCATTCTGGGAGCAGTCTAATATATATGACATCTGTACTGTTCACTCTCTCAAGTTCAATCAGCGAAATTTTGCTAATATACTGCGAACATCTCACGTATTTGGTTCAGTGACCTTTTCTCAATAATTCAAAGCAAAGGAATTATATATTTGAGGCATGAAACCACATTTTGTGCGGATAAAATTGAAATCGAATTCGAGAACCCATCTAACGTCCGAAAATCGAATGGATACGTAGAATTCCTGAAGAAAAGAGATTCCACGACGGAATTTGGGTGAACAACAGCAAATGTTCTAACTGCAAATTTACGAAAAACAAATACCGTCCCGAAAAGATAACGAATGAACCCTAATCCCCCTCAGTAGGAGGATGTAGAAGAGAGGATGGAAATGAGAAAGCAGTAGAACACATCGCTTCCTCCCTCTTTTTTCCTCCTCCTTCATTTTCACTATCACTAAGCTGCAATACAGAAAAAACCTGTCCATAAACACTCGAAAATGTTCCGAAATCCATACAGCAGCCTTATCAGAACTGGAAACAATGATAATTATTATAGAAATACTATGAAGACTCCATAAACACCGAAAATTCATTTGGAAAACCTGAAGAATCGGACTCCCCCATGAGAATGAATTTAAAATGAAGTTATGAATTTACTTGAGATACATACATTCTGTATGATCAAGTTACTTTTCAAGTGAGGATAGATTTTCATATGGGTGGAGATTAAATTCCTGGATTTCTGAATTTCTCAGAATTCAACTCAACTCTTGTATTCTCCATTAGGTAACTGTGTACCCATCAGAGTATGTTTTGTCAAATAACGGTTTTCCCGAAAGGAATCTGAAATTCCCTCAGTTCTTCACGATTCAACTGAATTTATGAAAGTGCATACACGATTCTCTCACCTCAGAACCAGTTCAATGGATGAAGTTGCATCAGTTGCCTACGTTTTACAATCATAAATGTTCTCATAATGGAATAGAAAAAATTCGAACACGAAAAATGTCGTTTCCGCGTGTAATGTCTGTTTCTCCATGCAAACACTCGCACAACTGCGTGACCTGACAGTCACACAATTCACGAATATCCCAAAACCCTTGGTATCTTCCCGAGGTCAGTCATGGAACAAGTGAACAATCTCAAGAAGTATGCTAGATGTGACATGACACAGGTGTTGATTGACTTTGTTATGTGTCTTGCAATCAGACCAGTCGCCAGAATCGAACTAAAGTGGCCTGAGGGAGTTGTTTCAAGCGTCATTCCAATTGCAGAATCGATTACACCCTCCACCTGACATATGAGGAGGTACATGTATAATTCTTCATCAGTCATCGCCTTAATCAGAGCTCTCTGCATCTTTCAAACCCCAGAGGCATCTGAATGTCCTTGAAAAACAGCAAAGAGGAATTCAGTGGGCTTTCCAGTTTCGACCCAATTTCAAACCCTATAAGACGTGTTTTTAGGTAACGAACATAGCGAGGACGATGCTAAACAAGACCGCAGTGCACAGTATGAGTCACTCTGGATATACATTCAATACTACTGCACTTTCTATTTCATAAATCTATCCACTAATTCTATATGATTCTGGTGCACCACTTGTTTATAGTGTGATTCAAGGATTGCATGACGCGTGGGCAGATCTCAAATTGCTCAAGGTCACCATGTGAATGATTCTGAGATGTTAAGGGAAACTTCTGTTGGTAGTGAACGTGAGCTAAGTGTCAATTGCTTCGGTGGTGCATGCATCACAACCAAACAAGCACTCACGACCCAGTCGTTAAGATCATGAGAGCTCCGAGAGCAACCTCTTTTCCAGAAGAGGACGTTGTTCTCAGAATATTTGTGGATGGAGTAATGGATGAAAGCAGCGCTGATCCTATTAAGGGTCAAGAAGAAGGTGATGGAAAGATGATCACTAGGACTAGTAGCATTCACTCTTTTCGGTGTTCTATATACGTCGCGTTCTCAACCATTGAATAAGACGTGTGAACTGATTCCACC
>UWOG010262679.1:1320-12152 GCA_900490065.1 Neuroterus quercusbaccarum
TAATTAATTTATATTTCTATATAATTTCTTCTTTGCAATTATTCTGCTCTCGAGATGTTGAACTTTCTTTAATTAACAGTAGTTCTGTGTGTTTTAGGGCTAAGCAGCCTCTTGTTGGCCTTCCTCATCGTATCGGTGACCAGCGCTCCAACAATGAATCGCAAAGAAAGACGGATGGATGTTCCCGCGAAGTGGGTGAATCCTTGCGGTTTAGCAGCCGACGATTTTGAGGCTGATCAGGATGTAGTACAATTAAGTGACGATCAACTTCTTGCCCAGGTCGTCGTGCAAGCCAAAACAGCACTTATGCACGCGCAGCTCTTTCGCGATGATTATGTAAGTACTCAAAATTTCCATAAATTATATTGCGATGCAATGAAACCAAAATAGGTATTTCAATTGATTGCGGGAATATCATTAAACTCATAAATGAATATGAGTAATTACTATTATAGAAAGGGAAGAGCGGAAGACAGTTATAGGTTTACTTCCGGCCTGCCGAGTCTGCACGTTGGAATTCAATCGAATTTTCTAAAGTGTCGTTTTCCAAGTTTTTTTATTATTAAAAATTCTACAAAATTTGAGTCAATATCTTGAATGAAGGTAAAGTTTGAGCCTTTTGCCAGGTTTCGAAAAGCCTGGTCTCAGACTTTAATGAGCACTATAATAATCATCGCTAATCATTGGTCTTTTTGTGAAAAAAATGGTTGGCTTGATTATAAGACGAGAGTCGGCTCTTTTGAGTATTCGTGACCCGAGAAGCGATCGTAAAGACCAAAGTAAGAGACTCCCGGGTCTTCGCGTGCGTGGTCACCGGAAATAGAGGAACGTTCTGTGCTTCCCCACCTTCCCAAGTGCGGACACTTGAACACACGTTCGTTAATCTGACGTATATCTATCAGTGCGAGCCCGCGACGTCCTTACCTGCGACTGATAGATCGCCGGAACACCCAGAGAATTGCTAATTCGTAAGAGTTTTAATCTGCCGTCAGACAGTATAAGCTGGATCGGTTGCTGACTGTTTAATCAAATTCCAGGCTACATTTAAATTCTTATATTTATGGATTCAGTCACACGATTGAAACATCGAAATTGATTTCCTGTTGCTTGAATTTCACGTTAATAGAAAGTCTAACTCCATGTCTTAAATCATTCTCCAAGTAAAAAACTATAGATGCATTAATTCAAAAAAGCATAGTTACATTTCACATTTGCGAATAATTCTCCATTCTAATTTCGCACGAGGATAATTCCAACTTTCGGAAGAGATATTTTTGCCTCTTGAGATTTTATGTAAATATTTCAAAAACGTAGATTATATCGTGGGATCATTGCCGGATAGGGTAATAGCTATGTGTAAGCAAAGCATTCTGGGTCTAGTCACGCGTTAGGCAAAATTTCATTCATACAATTATGATGGAAAAGCATACACTCACGTAGATGAGACGTTATCTGAATATTCAATGACCGTTAGATATTGTTAGTTTAAACCACATGAAAATTCAGTTATAATTTCTTATCGCCATCATCAAAATAAGAAAGAATTAAGACGCGTTCTACTTTTGTCTATGAATCTTTGTGCGTCTATCAGGCTGAGGATTTCAGAGGAATAAAAAGAATCAAAAGAGGCAAAGATAATCAACGAAGGTAACAAAGGTAACAAAGGTAACGTTTTCTTAACAACATTCTGGTAAACGATCGTGTCTATTATCTTCATCATGGACAATAAATCACTAGGACCAATCGCTCTCTAAGGTCCTCGCCAAAACGAAAGCAGGGATAGAAAAGGAAACCGTAGGTTCGAGTTGTGGTCGCAATTGAAATTTCACCCAGTTTTTAAACTATTTTAGACCTATTTATTGTCAATTCACTTCTCATATGCGATCTTGAGTGAGTTGAAAGAGTTGTATTAAGTTCGGTTGTCCTAAAATAGATACATTTGACTCTGACCTATTCTCTCATAAATCGGCTTTCACATGGAGAAAAATAATATTATATTTTCCCTAAGAAGCACTGTATAGAAAAAATTGAGTTTTTATGACGCACACTTTGTAGAAAAGTGAAGTAGCATTCATTGTTTTGAAAGCAGTCGACATTTTCAGCTAAAGAGGCACATGACACTCTTTTTATCGAGCAATACAATGACGTGGAAACTGTCGTGGGATTTTCGCACCTTTGAGTTTGAACGAGTTCCAACCCTCTTTTAACGACGGCGTTCATGACTAGTTGCATCATCGCGCTCGTGATACCCGAGACCAGTGTTTCCTAAGTCAGCGCATAATCCGATATATTCCTCGAAATGACTATGGGAACAAGATGCAAGTTTGAAAGAGGAGGATGAGATAGAGAAGAGCTCTCTTGCTTGGAGTGCAGCACAGGTGTGCTGTTGACTGATACCAACTTACGGCGACACACTGTCTGGTGGTCCAGTGACGTCATCATTCAAGTCTATCGTTTCGTTCTTGGCAGAGACAGACATTGCTAGTAGAAGGAGAAAGAACCACTGATAAGAAGCCAATGCCAGTGAGTCTTGAAAGTTCAAGCGAACGAAAATCGCGAGTATCTTGAGCCCGAAATAGAGGAGTGTTCAGATCATCCTTTTCGCTGATTATTTCTAAATTTAACTCACAGTTCAACTCATTCCGAAAGTAAACACTAATGTTGCTTCGATCTCTAATGTAATATTTCTGAAAACGTTGCTGACAATCGCACGAGACTCTTAAAATTTATAGACTTTCATTGATCTTAGAGACAACTAACTGCTATTCAAGTTTATTCTTGTCGTCTGATACGTACAAGAAGCCAAGCATCGTAAAATATCGGAAGCGGAGGATTCCAATAAATCAGAATCGGAAGCTGCCCCTCCTCGAGTAAAGGCACCTACCAACATCGGAACTCTGCCTGCATACTAAAACACAGACCGGATACGAAACACGCCAACGTATTGAACTTGCCTTGATACTACGATTCCTTGGTGTCTGTAGCATCTTTTAGTCATCCTGCGATTTCTCAAGGATGCACTTTATTGTCCTGAGAAAAACAATGAAAATTTGAATTGATTGAAAACTCCCAAAAACTCTTTTCGAAAAGAAGGGTGAATCCAGTACCAGCAATGAATGCTCATCTGCTAATTGAAATGTGCAATTAATTCGGTTAATTAATTAAAGTCTCGAGTTCGTGTGGACAATGACCTCCGTCTAGTTTCGGATTATAAAGTATAATTTGATTAGTCCTTATTGCTTTTCTACTGGGTTTCTAACATTGACTAAGTAGCTTCTTTCGCACGCGTGCCTACCTTCCCTCAGGTATATCTTGTTCTGAGTTACATCAAACCCGTTCGGCGATTGATAATCTAGGCTTCTACCTCCTTTATTGTGAAAGACTATAGAAAAAGGATGGCTACAAATTCTTCTTTTGTATGTAGGTAGGGGATTCAAAATATCGCTGTGTGGTCATCAGACCTTACGTCACGTATACTTATTAATAATACTCGTTTCGATTTCTCTTTGGTGTTCCGACGTATCCGACATACAGATTTACGACGTGTTCATGTCACCAATTTCCTCAAAAAACTGACAAAAGTTTGACAAAATTTCACCATATAGACAACTGAGAACTGAGAGTCGTCCACGCAAGAATGATAGTACTTTTTCACAGCAATATATCATAGAGAGTAAGTAAAAGAATAGATAACATTGTGAGGAACAATCAAAAGCTATTAGAGTAAGTCCTATGAATATGGAGAGTTTATGGCAGGGGCCAGTTTCGTACCTCGTAAAAAATCTTCCTCGCACTCTTTCCCTGTCCTTTTTTCTTTGGCCACACAGGGAATATAATCGTAAAACAAGTCGGTGCTTCGAAGTCGACTGAAGGCAGGAAGTAGGCTGGATCCTCGGCTGGATCGTAGGTAAAGGTACCCGAGTGTAGTCGAGGACCCGTCAAAATCAATTAGCCTCCTCTTTTTCTATTTCTGGCTTTTTCTTTAGCTGGCGTCGCTTTGTCGCTTATTATGAGTTATTAAATATTTCAGTGCGGCGGCCTTGAAACCACTGTCAAATTTTCATACTCGGTTTTGAAAAGATTTTATAAACTTATTTGGAGAGAAGCTATTTCTTGTACAATGTCTTCTAATATTATCAGAAATGTGAGACTTTCTGACTGACGTTTTATAGCTGTTAATATGAGCATTCTTCAATTCATTTTCCCATGTTAAAACATCCCATATAACACCTTCACGACAGAAGTCAAGTACCATGTTTTAAAAACATGAGATATGGAGAGAAAATATTTTATTTTAATTTGATGCGATACGATACTGTGCTCTTCTGTGGGAGTATTTAGGAGTCGTTGACAGCACATTTCTCAGGGTTCGCCTCTCTTTTGCTCAGCAGATGCAGACCATTATCATAATCTGAGTCTGAGTGGAGTAGTATCGCAAGTTGATTATTGCCATTCCTACGGTAGATAAGAACTCGAGCACGATGCGATCCCCGTGGGCCAGCTGGTCGCAAGACTGGAGACCAGAAGCGAGGTCATATGGACCAGGTTTAGTCTCAATGTTTAGTCGGAAGTAGCTCATATCTCTTCTTACATCCGTTCCTTGAGTGCATCGATGCAGAGACTCAGCATTCGACCATTCTATGAGCGTTCAACACAAAAGTTACCACACTTTTACATCTGTGATGTGAAACTTATTTTTGGCAGACTCATCTCGATTATCTCCCAAAGGTACTTCGTTTTATGTCACTGATATTGAATCTTAATGAAAAGCTACCTCTACGCTCGAACAAAACTTTCAATGCAAAAAGACATGGTAATTACTATGGTAATGACTATGGTAGCAGTCTTCTTTCTTTGATCAATTCTATCACTTTTTTTTGTGATGGATAGATGGGGATTGCAATGAATGAGTGGGCGAGGTGGAGGGTTTGCCGAAGAAGGTGATGGAGAATTCTAAATCACCCTTCCCTCTTTTCAGTATATGAAAATATGGGGCTAAATGGAATTTAATGAGTAGGGCGGTTCCTTATGCCTTTCTTGTACCAGATCTTCTCTCACTTTTTCGTTCCATCATTTGGAAGTAATTATTTTATCAAAATTACGTAAAATATAATATTTCATGAAAAATTATTCACTTTTTCGAGCTCATCAGCAATGGATTTTCCCAAAACGGTGATGAATTCGCATATTAGCACCTTTGTATCGCTAATCTTGTTAGCATTTCCACTTAACTTTCCACTCAGAACGTATTTCTGTGATGCTCCTAGTGTAGGAGCCAGTGCATTTTACAGGGCGCGTGCTGCGTCCACCAGATTGCAGCCCGTTTCCAAGTAGCTACAATGGTTACATAGGCGCGATAATAAGTTGCATGTTCTATTCGGTATTACGCTCTAAAAAAATTTGATTTCTGGTTGTGAAATTGCGTTATTGGCCATTAAAATTTCTTGTCATTTCGGGAATTCCCCCTTCTCAAATGGTACTGTTGACATTTGAGTTTAAAAATTTATATTCATTCAGATAGATTTGTGAATTTGAACTTCTCAGATATTTCACGGATATTTGTATATCGTTTGCTGGAAGTATCATTTCTAAATACAAAAATTAGAGGAATGCAGAAACGAAGACAGTAAGCTTTTTTATAATGATGTAGGTCATATTCTGGTTCAAGGTTTTCAAACTTGAGCCAGGACTTATTATTTTCAGCTTGATAAACCAAGCTTTATCTTCGTGAGATGAGACAGCGCCATTCAGTAGACAATACATGCTACTCTTCTCCCAGTTGACTCATATTGCAATTTGTGAACCATAACTTTCAATTGGAATTAGATATCAAATTCTTCGGAGATTCACGGAGATATCAATGATTCAAATTGTAATAATATAGAAGATATAATAAATTTTGGTTTCATTTTTGTTGCAGATTAAAGAGATGTTCACCACCAACTTTGATGATCTACATACGTCGTGGAGATCGAATCGCTACGATTGGCTTCCCGGTCTTAGGGAGATTCCAAAGCAACTTGGAGAACCGCTAAGCCAAGATTATCTGAACAAGTTGGAGATTCGTAATGTAAGTTAATTCTCATTTCTCGCTTATACATTCGATATGTGAACTCTACATGAAAAAAGGAAGAATACGAATTTAATTATGTATTTATTTTTTATTTTTGCAGCTTGATACGATTTTGCTGGACACTTACGAGTACATGCAGATATTTGCAGTTGGTTTAGAACAAATCGTTTGGGACCAGGAAGATTACAACTTGAGGTTCCAACAGAAATTTCAAGATACTGAGTTCAAGCTTCGAACGGTGAGTTATTCATTTATTTTTGTAGAATATCTCTCACTTGGATTCATAGATATGCCTTACTTCATGGAGTTTGATTTTATTGAAACAGAAAGGAGGCACGACTTTCACAATAGCAATTAGTGAGAAGTTACGATACTAACGTTTTGCCACCAAACATTTGTCATCTATTGTTTCCAATAGTTCGTAGTAAAAAGCCAAGTTTCAGAGTCACGTCAAGCAGAGGTCTCAAAATATTGATTTGAAGGCGAAGAAGCGTGATGTTATTGGTCGTTTTTCCTCTTACCGCCTCCTAATTCTTAATCGATTTCTACTTCTCAATGGTGCCGCCATCATATTTCATCGATTATCGTCCGCATTAAATTTCATTACCTCAATGGAAAAATAGTTTATTTCTGTAATTTTTAACTGAGTCGCTGCAGAGAACAAGATATGCTATTCATATTTATACGCTTGTAATGCACAAGCACTTCAGGTCGAATGATCGCAACAATGTGTAACTGAATCTGTAAGATTATGAGCGCATTCAACAACAGATAAAAGATATAGGCCTGACGAAAAAACAAAGCTTACGAAAATCGTTTTATCTTCACTGATATTAATGGGGATCTTATATTTAATTGCAGGTCCTGTGCGAGCTGCAGGTGGCCTTGATCGAACGAGCTGTGACTCTACGGCCGGATGTACCGCGTTCCGTGATGGGTCCCCAGTTCCGAAACATGACGGAGAACACCTACCGACATTTACGGGACTGGCTGATCTTCCGAGACTACATGAACGGTCTCGAATTTATCGTTCAGGTGTTCGAACATTTTCGTCAAGTCTTGGAATCCTGAGGGCGACAAGGCGGAAGCAGGCGCAGGGTAACCAGGCGACGACTCGCTCGTCTCAGAAAACCAGGTCATCTAAAGTTGGAATCTCTTCACCTATGAAGCGATTTTTGAAGAGCATTCCCGAACAACTCTTGCAAGCTGGACGTAGTTCGTGAATTCAGGAATGATCCGTTTTTTCTTGATGAACTTCGCTCTAGTCTATGGAGTTTTATTTCTTGATGGGAATAAAATTTCCTTGGCGTCATTGGAAGATGGATAACCCTGGACAACATTTTCGAAGAAGACGTTTGCACATGTCAAGTGCGTTTGAATCTAGATGATTCGATGAGCATATCACTCTTCCCAAGAAAGGAGAGTGATTATCCTCTGAAGTCTATCTTGCATTTGAAACGAAAAGCCTTTACTGGAAAAAGCTTCACTGGACTATGGATAAATGTGTTTCAAGATTATGTTGCTTCAGATTCGCTGAAGCTCTTTGGTGCCTCGCTGATGGTGCCATTGAACCATCGAATTTTCCATCTTGAATGACCTGGAGTAGTGGATTTGACCGAGGAATGACATGGCTACGAGTCGAGATGATGGATTCTTCGTTAGTGAGAAGATGAAAAGAAGACAAGAGACAAAGAGCAAGAAAGAAAGAGAGTCGCCCGAACCATAGCCCGTCGGCTTTCGCCGCCATAAACTCATTTTTTCATGCAGTTGAAGGAAACTTCGCACAGCTGTATTGCAATAAACGCACAAGTGTTCGCACATCCATTCACCTATGCGTATAAGAAATACGAAATAGTTCGAATTTGCACGGGTTTCAATCGCAAGGCTTTTGCCCTCTGGTTCGAGTATTACGACCATTTGCCGCGCTGAAATTTTAGTATTTAAGAAAGAACGCGATTTCGGGCCAATCTCAGTTTTCTTTCTCCGAAAATTTGTATCGTTTTTGTCCTCGTTTCGGTCCCCTTTCTGTATGATTTGAACTCCGCATTATTTATTTCCATTCTTCAAATATATAGAAATTGTCAGTGCCAATCATCAATCTCACGAAGAGAGATAACGATTAAGAAAATATCTTAATTTTTCAATTTTGTGCTGGATTGTTTTATGATTCACTGCAATTTTTAATATTTAAGTATAAATAAAAATGCGCGGCGAAGAAACTATCGAGACTCTACGAACCCTGATTTTATTCGCAATTTAGATAAGAAATTTTTTATTGCGAAAAGTGTAGACGAATGAAATGCACGAGAATATAAGAGTGAGAATGTATGAGAGAATGAGAAAAAAGAAGGAGCATGAGAAGAAAGTTGTGGTGATCACGAAAAATATTTGTATCTTCCGCTTCACTTTTGTCACATAAAATCCGAACTTGGTTGTCAAATTTAATTTGGAAAAATTTTCGAATTATATCTCAATAGTCGATGATTTATGACAAAGTCAATTCGCGAAAGCACAATATTTTTGTGAGAAATAATATAGTATTCACGCAAGTAAGTGCGTCATAAAAGAGCTTATCAGTACCGTGAGCGAGGCTCACTCTAGTATTTAAAAATTCGCAAGAATGTTCTACCTGCGACCCTCCTAAAATCTTACACGATTAATATTTATTGACTAACTGTGTAATTACTATTACGATTAATATGCATATTTATTCAGATTATTTATTTTATTTTTGTAAAGACTTTACAAGCAGCCTGATCGAATACTGTATTTAAAGTGTGTATGTATTTAGAAGATGATAAAGGAAATTTGTAAATATGAAATGAAAACAGAGAATCGCACGATACGATGCGGTCAGCTAGAATTAAAAATCCCGGTCACAAGCCGCACTGCTGCTCTATTTCTTGTTTTTTTTTGTTTTTTTTTTTCTTTTTAGACGTACCTCTCTGCAGAGTGTGATTTCTCTTTTCATATTAGAAGCGATCAAACTGGACAATTTTTTATATTCTACTAGTATTTTTTTATAGGAAAAATATTGTAGCCAGTGATCTGTGCAACTTTTTAAAGTCATTTTTTTTAAAGTACACCTCTTGTTTTATAATGTGTACCAACTTTTATAATGATCGATCTTTTGGCTTTAATGAGACTGCGCGAAAAGAAGTTGAGTAAATTTTCAGAAAATTATAACATTTTAGTTAGTAGGCATTTGAAAATTCGGTTTGTTTTGGAGAAACTTTAAAAGTTGGTTATTATATTTCTTTTTCAATATTATTAGATTGGCGAAAATTTCCTCAGCTCTTTCTACTGCAATGATTTTGATTTATGTAGCTTCTGCGGGGGATGAAAGTGAAATATTTTAGAAAAATTAATTTTAGGAGTGCCGAAAATTATCAGGGCGTTCTCTTGGCAGAGTAACGTCGTGACTTCTGATTTTGTTCAAATCATACTCAAAATGTTCACTTTAAAGAATGGCACTTTAATTAATTTCAGCACTTGGTCTCACTTGATTTTAACACTCGTAAATTGCCCATGACCATATTGTCATCATATCATCATGTCTGTGATATGCATTATAAGTAAATCTCTCGTAAAACTGGACATTCGAATATCAATTTGAGCCTACCTCGATCTCGAAATACCAACTTGTTTCATCAGACCCTTCACCACATTTCAAATATCTCGACTTAATTTATTTTGTGATTTTATTCTCTGTATTTTAGCATATTATATGCAGCAGCGTATCTTGTTTAAAGTTTTAAATGCACTGATGAGACAAGAAGCTTAAAAGATATTTAAACATTCAAAAAAAAAAAAAAAGAAATTTGCAATATCTGTTTGGGACACAGACAAAATTTAATATTAGCTTATTAGTACATTTTTTATTTATTTATTTAAAAAATAAAATGAAAGCAGGCTTTGTATTTAAGCTTCAAGTCTCATGCATTTTTATTTAGCATTGATAATCGATCACCATAATGTTCCTTAGAAACCGGTCGTCGATAGGTAAATCTTTCTCGGCTGTTTGTTCGCATACTCGTCGATGACAAGCACCTAAAACCATTCAGTCAAAATGAAAACTCTGCCCGGGGGATAAATACGTATTTTTGGAAACCCCAGATTGTTTGTATTTATACTTTGTGTCATAATTGTTCAAAAGTCTACATTTTTGTTACTGTTAAATTCACAGTGTTGTAAAAGAAATTTTTGTTATTGTTTACACGACGATAAATCGACGAGTCCGATTTGGTTCCCCCGGACGAGCATGTCCGATAATTATTTTTTATCACTATTCATAATGTAGTACCATATAGATAAATAATTCGATTGTAATTACCCTTCAATTGCTTCGTATATATTGTATATAAACAGATTTAATTATGTCGAAGCTACAAAATATTATTATACTATATGTGGATATGTATAATGTTTTGTGGGCCGCCCCCTCAGAAAGCCCATTTTGTATCATATTAAACCAAAGACGTTCAACATTGAGAATCAAGTCTTCTAATATTTCCAACATATCATCCTTTCCTCGATCCAATCATAATTGAACATTTCAAGTCTGAATGAAAAATAAATACTGTTTAGTCTTATATACAAATAATTGCTCATTGTTGGTTTTCTTTTTCGTTATCAATAATTGGAAACTACATCTTTAAAAATTTGATTTTAATTCATATTGCTTCCAGCAATAAGTTCTTCGGGAACTTCTGAGATGATGAAGTAATACGATGAGCTTTCCAGAGATTCTCATGAAAAA
>UWOG010263351.1:0-10853 GCA_900490065.1 Neuroterus quercusbaccarum
GCTTGGCATCCACAAATTGTCAGACAGGTGGAGAAAATGTATAGCTATCAATAGGCACTACTTCAAATAGAACATTTTTTATCACTTTCATACAATAAACGAGTATTTTCTATGCAAAAATTCCGGTTTCATATTCCCATACCTGGTATACAGGACGCCGCGATGGGCTGCTGCATCTTTGCATCGTGCTACATCTTATTTCGAGACTCGTCAGTCTTACATCTTTCTCTACACAGGCTCAATTCTTCGAACAATTATATTGATCAAGATTCCTGCTCTGCAAAGATCGTATACAGCGTGTACTGACAAGTCATGAGCCGGGAGTTCTCTGAGTGAGACGAGTCGTATATTTTCGGTAGGGCTATTGTGCTTCTTAACATCAGCCGATGCGCAATAGACCCTTCCGACTTCAAATGTCAGGTGGATATGTGGGAGAAATGTTCGTGTGTAGATGTAAACTTCGTCTACTAGAAGTTCTCCACACCATCAGCTCCTGCAATGGGAAAGTTCTATGTGTCCCCAAGTGCTTTTTCACTTTTTCGACATTGACTGATGGAAATCCCTTCTCAGATGTCATTAGGTCGTCGCGAAACTCGTTGGAACGGATCTTGTATATCTCTTAAAGAGAAATCTCTAGCTCGATAGGCTGGGACGATTTTGGACAAGAACAGCGGAATCTATATTTTCCCCCTTGCGTTGGATAACGCCCGTCTCTTGTATACAACATGCTATTTGAGTTTCAGCAGTGTTGACTTCTTGATTGTGGGATGGTAGATCCTCAGTACGTACTTGGGCGATTTTTCTAACCCTTACTGTGAACGTTCTACATAATATTATTCAGTCAATTGCACACTTGCATGTTAATGGTCCTTCTTCTCCTTAAATTGCTATAATGATCATTCGAAACGAAGGCAGCTTGAGTTCACATTGACTGATACGTAACGTGCTGAAACTCTTGGTGTTTCTGGCTTTGCAGACTGTGCATATATGCCATGGAGCTTCAGTGAGCAGGAATGCTGCTGATATCGTGGCATTCTAGCAAGTGATCCTCAAGTTGACTTGTCCAGTCAATATCAGCGTTCCATTGGTCCGTTTTCGTGATTACATCTGATATTCTTCACAGCATGCGCGACTCCAGGGTGATCAGCCTGTTTAGCGACACTTTCTCGGGTGTTCTGCGCGTTCAATAACTTTTATCCTTATCTACAGCTGTTTGGTGATTTTTCGATATTATTGCTCTCCTTCGAGCACGTAGAAAAGGCTTCATACATCCACATAGAGCTCCGTATGGAAGGATAAGACTGCATATTCTGCGAGTACGACCGGTATCTCAGACTCACTATTCAAGACACCTCACGCAGGTGCAATTAGGCTTTCGAAATAGTTGTCACGCCTCCCCTCAGCGGTCAATTCATTTTAGACCATCACTAGACAATTGTGCGCGACTGCTTAAGAATTATTATAATCGTATCCAGCAGAAATCCCTTGTACAGAGACCTCATATCTGCAATCCTATATGCCGGGGAAGGAATCGGTTACGATGGTTGATGAAGGTATCCAGGTGAAGTGCATGGCAGCGTGCCTAGTAGTAGAATGCGGCAAGAGTAGATAGACTGTGTGAATGGAACCCTAGTTAGAAGAGACATGAGGAACCACAAAAAAACAAGAGCTCGCATGGAAAAATGTATGGATGTTGAAGAAGCAAGAGAAGTATGTTAGGACAAAAAAGTATGGCGACAAATTTTTGATGAAAAGATTTTTAGTAGAGTAAATGACGGCTGGAACAAAAAACCTCAGATGCTAATGGTATCAGCGTGAGGAATCTCACAGAATGATTTTGTGAGGCTCTTCACTTGTGGTCATTGCTAGAGAGATTGATCAGGGAACTAGGTCAGAGCAGTGTTGCGGAACGAACATGTTATTGAAATGAATAACAGGAGAATTCTAGATCAATCTGGAAATTTTATGATCCATTTCTTCTATGACCCCCTACTCCATCGAATGAGTCACGCCTGCTTCGATGGGGGATTGCCTGATGGTATGGTAATAATGATCATTATTGTAGTTTCAGAGTAATGAAGGTGCTTTGAAATTTTTGATTCATAAAATACGATATCTTATATTAAATATTCGTATTTATCTATGTATTCGTCGCAATATACAAAATATACTTTAAAATTAGTTCATCTCATTGATTTTTTGCAAAGAAAAAATATTTCATATATTCCCTCTCACATTCATAGGTTTTAACGTCTTTGCATAACCATCACATGTATCTTTCAGAACAAGCCTCATATGTATGTGACCGTCCACGAAGATAGGGACCTATAGCGTGGTAGCCTCATTTCACAGGAAGACCAATGCAAGAACTAAAACTTCTGTGATTTCGACTGTTCAAAATATCAAACGTCTAAATTAATAATATAACTTTCTTCAGGAAAAATTCCGTTCACCTCTCAAGACTCAAACTTCTTCTTGAGACAAGTCTACATCGAATGATCTCAAGATTTTCAATAAAACTTCTCGTCTCAAGACAACGCTTCCAACTACTGAGTCTTGCCTCTGGCCGCGAGCGAGACATAGCCATCTTAGAGATGAACTCCAGTTGAGTCAAATCGAATCCAAGACGTAATATTTTTACTGGGGCTCCCAATTTCTCCTAAGACAGAGAAAATTATATTCACATTTTTGACCTCATATCTAATAATAACAACATTGTACTTACCAGTGACCTAAAAAAAAAATCTTGATGCTACCAAAAATTCAAATCATCATTCAAAATGAGTAGTTATCTCCGGATTATCTATAGTTCCTCATACTACCACCTATCAAACTGATCATTCTAGTACATGACTTGACTTCCTCATTGTGAATGATTTGGCCTAGGTGTTTTCTTCTGCTTGACAGTCAATCTTATTCCTCTGAAACCATGACCTTATCCGCATTCAATCTCAGTTTTCCGTTAGTCCCTACTCTGGTGTGACTCCTCTGCCCATACACAATCATGAAAATATAAATGAAGCTACATTTCTGAAGCACCTCTTTACTTATGACTGGGATACGATTTCATTGATAAGTGAATGAGTTAAAAGTTTATTTGTCTGACTACGTTATTATCTTCAGCCTTTGAAAAATTTTACCTTCTACATCCCGCTGAACGCGTTGAATACGAATATGATAGTGAAAATTTGCGACAAGGCTATTCCCATGGTGAAATAAAAAAAAACCCATAGAAATCATGGTTTTTTTCTTTTATCTAAGCCCGCACGTGAACTGCTGCGGAATCATACCAACAAAAGTAATAGATCCAATAGAGATACACATTCTTTGTCTGAAACATTTTTTCTACGCGTGATTGTACTTGAGAAAATTAATGAAACATTGATTTTTCATGGGAACCCCATAAAACTTCATCCAATAATATTATTATTCGAGCTGAATTTTGTGAATTGAGAAACTTAGTGCAAACAGGCATCTGCATTGAAAGAACAGGTTTGGATCTTAGTACCCGAGGTATGGATGTCAGATCTGACACCACTTGCATGCTACTTCATGTGTTAACTTGATATCCTTGAATCTCGTAACCAAGTTATCAGTCCGTTATCAGAACAGGAGTGATCTCACATCTAAGAGCCCATCATTCGTTCAGCATTCGTTCAGCAACAACTTACTCCACACATTGAAAGTGATAATTCAATGCACCCAATGCAATCTGAGTTCCGTGCCAGGCATAATTCCATAATCTACTATTAAGTAGGCCTAAATCGCTTAACCTCTCAAACATGATTGTCAAAGAGTTTGAATCGTATCTTGGAGATCAATCTGAAAGAGTAAAAATCAGTAATGGCGAACGGACAGTTTGTAGGGAGGTTGAGAGTGATCAATGAGTTTTCCATCCTTTTCTTCCAGAATCTTGCAGAATCCAAAATTAGTTGAAAGCCTCATCCTCCTTCCCTTCGACTACGGCTCCCTCACGTCACCAAAAGAAAAGAATTATTAAAAGGTATCCATGTAGAAATTTCTATATGGCTCTAGTGCGGCTCCGACGGATATTCCCTATCTCTATTCGGGCTATAGTAAGGAAAACTATTCGGGCCACTACTGAATCGAAAGATTTATAGAGCGAACGAAACTGGAGTTTCAAGTGGAATCAAAATCATTTCAGGAAATTGTAGAGATTCATGCCAGCGTGGATTTCCGAACATGGATGTGCTGTTGGTGTAATAGGAAGAAACTCTTTTCTAGCAATAGCTACGTAGACGGAAAGATCGCGTGATGAAGCGCGAAGATTTAGAATTGATGACCTATAACTCGATGTGAATATCAATACAAATAGGAAGTTTCCCGTTCTTATTCAGGAAGAATTTAAAATAGCATGTAGAAGAAAAAAATTATCTGATGGGAATTCAGAAATTTCAATATTATAATTTGTTAAGTTCAGTGTGGAGGAAGGGAAAAATAACATCGAAAAATATTTCTTCAGCATAATTTCAATTCCTGAAATACGTTCCCACTTTTAATGATCGTTCTTGCTCGACTTCATCCATCAAACGGAACTGTTTGCTCCAAAAGCGTCCGTGTTGTTGCAGGCGCCTATTCTCTCCCATCTTCAAGCGAAATAACCGTAAAACACAACCGAAATAACATTGAAAAATGAACAATACAATACTCAGAAGCTCTGGTAAAGCACTGGACAGCCATACTTGACATATCTGCTCCAACTTCAACTGACGCATATGTGCCTGACTCCAAATAAAAAGGTATAATAGTGCCCTAAATCGGATTTTCACGGAAAACGCATTCAAATGATTGGAAAAACATCATTTCTGCATACTGAAACCTTCAAACCCCTCAGAATTAATTATCCGGGAAATATAAGATTCAAGGAATACTCTGGTCGGGGCCTCATAAGATACAGATAAATTTACCATACGAATACGAAGAATGGAATTCTGTAGTAGAACCTGACAGGGCCCTATCAGTTTTTTCTAGACTAGATATTCTGGTTGAGATGCCATCAGAAACCAACCCCAAATAGGGAAAGATGGATTTCTTCATGGGTAATTCACTTCATAGGCTATTCGTTAATGAAGATTCACACTATTTTCTGAAACTTTTCCATCTTGTTGAAAAAGATCACTCTGCACATTCAAATCTCCATGAACGAAATACAACACTGAAGTATTCAACCACAGTTTACGTGTGGAATGCGAAGATATTATACTATTCATGGTGCCCGCCTTTGAAACAAACTACTCATAATATTTAGGAATGCACCTCCTCAATATCACGTTAGAAAACTATTTTTTTTGTTACTTGTTCAACATATCAAATTCAACCTTTACATTCGTAGGATACTTATTCCTGATTCAAATTGCCCTAGGAATTATTCATGAATGCATACGAATAGATACAACCTGAAAAGCTCCAACTCACTCCTATAAACAATTTCTCTAACTCATCATGCAGACTTTCCGCGCTCTTATACTCTTTCCAATCCCATTATCCACTCCATAGCTCAATATTGACCATACTAGCACATCGAACATTCATACTGTCATCCTTCAGTGGCCTTTGAACCTTCTCTCATGTACATATGCATCATACTTGTCCCACCACTTCGCTCGCGCATTCTAACATTTTTCTCACTTGCAGTTCACTTTTAGCTCTCGTTAAGGACCAAAATCTTATGTAGCAAAATTCAACCTACTCTAACAATACGCTATCAATCGTGGATGGATTCAATTCTTTCACAATGATTCATTATGAAAATTTTAAAATTTGAAAATGAGAAAATGTAAATCTTAATCATCTTCTGGGTTTCAATTGTTTGCGAAATTGAGGCTGGAACATTTCACAATATTTCCCCGAGAAAACATAGGAAGGCAATCGGAATCTTAAAACATCCTCATAACATCAATGAGGACAATGGATATAATACCAATCCGATTCGGGTTTCTGTCCTGTCGGGTTTCAGGAAAAAGACTTGATTAGCCAATCAAGTTCGACCATCCCCACCCTGGGACACTCTGGCCAATCACATGCATTGTAGAGCATAAATATATAAGAACATCATGACCACGCGGGTGGAACTCTCAATGGAATTTCCGGTGACACCGAAACTTTTGCAGGCAATAAAATGGCGCACAGCTGCACCAATAAAATTTGAATATGTTTAGTGCTCGAAGGCGTCACTTCTACCTATATCTAAAAGTGGTGCCGTGTGCTGTCCGCTTGTTGTTCATACCGGTGGATTCATGATTTTGTCATGATAAAAGAAAATGCAAAATCTCAGAGAATATGGTAAGTATTCAAAAAATGTTCCGAACAATAAATTCTTTTTTATTTTTTCTTTAAATATGCAAACCACATTCCGACGTATATGCACATGTTATATAATGAGAAAATGACATTGAAACTTCTGAAGATTATTTGCATTCAATAGAATGGTACGGGGAAAGGCGGTTAAGGGGCGAACTAATATGCCAGACTAGTACCACAAGTTCATGGCGCTGCTTGTCTGATTCTTGTCTTCAAATCCGTTCTACTGTAACGTTCACGCAACGTCAAAAAAATTTTCCTCCATTTCACACACAATTGAAACCCGGAATATCATTGAGATTTAGATTTTTGAATTTTTAATCTTTGACTTTTCACGCTATTAATCGTCAATTCATATTCTTCTCAATGCTTTTCATTCCCGAAACAGATAGGCTAATGAACATTTCTGAAAATAGTTGATTTTGTGTTCCCTAGTCATTGTTGTGGACATTGGATTTTTAAAATGGCGGCCTGTTCAGTGAGCAACGAACTGATCATGCGAGGGGTCGCTGACTTACTTGCTTTTAAAAGTGTGGTGCTTTCGTTAACCTGAATCGCCTGAACCTGACAAGCGGAGATTTCTAAAGAATTAAAAAAAGATTTGGAAATCCGCCCGCTGTTCGCGCACATTGTCCTCGTGCGCTTCGCGCACGGCTCGCTTCCCTACCGAGTTTGAACGAGTCTAGGGCGCGCACCTGTTGAATCAAGACACTTGCTCTCCCCGCTCGATATGTCGTTCAAAAATCATGAGAACCTCGCTTTTCGAATTTTAAAAATGCAATGACTCTGAAAATTTCCATTCTATCAGAAAATGTCATGGAAATGAATGGTTTGAATTTCTGAGTACTATGAGCAGCCGATCATAAAACATTCAAATTTTGGAGGAAATGGTCATTAAATTTGTTGAAACGCCGCAACTTCTGGAATTCCTATCCAAAATATCTGGCTAACGAACTCATCCTTACTTTTTGGTCCCTCAAGATGTATGCCTGAGCACAATTCAAATAGTTCAGGCTTCCGCAAGTTATCCGAACTACAGGCAACAACGACAACGAGACCAACGACGTTTTTCACATGAAACTAATTCCCTCTCATTATGATGAGAATGTATAAAAGGAGAAGGTTCGGTATTGTCCTAGCTTCTTAAATACCACTGTACCGAAAAATTCAACAGATTTTCAGCATGTTCGGAAACTGTCCAACACATCCTCAGCAGCTGACGATATCGGAAGCACTTCAGGAGCGGCATCAGTGGTTCTTGTGCCTGGAGTCGAGGCAGCTATTTTCGGAGCGGTCATGAAATGTCATGAGGCGGGTTCGGCGCAGATAAAACCTTCGTTTGGATGATTCAAGTGTGATCAGATCACCTTTAATAATCTCTTGACACTTATTTTAAGAAGACAAAGAATGATAATATGAATATTTCTGATCGCATTCCTCTACTAGAGTAAATAACTGCATAGAATGTGTCTGATGTCCACAAAATTCTCGCAGTTCTTCGATTTCGCATACTGATGATTATTTACTTCATTCATTTTATAAACCGCACGGAATTAATTAATTGATTTATGATTTCGGATGGTCTGCGAATCAACAAAGTTCGTTATTTGATTGTTCATTCATTATGAGTGGTTGCCGTGGCCATGAACAGGGCCTCGTTTTTCCTGAAATTTTGCCTTTTTCCCCTTCTACGATAAGGGGGGACAAGCTGGTCAGGGATAATAGAGGAAATCAGAAACTTCAGTCATAACTCAACCTCTATTCGAATGTTTGTGTTTTATTCAATATGAGTCGTAAATGATGAATTCAGTGCTTCATGGATGTAAGGTTTATTCATTGCGCGACAAAACATGGTTCAAACGAGCCGGATGATCAACATTATCAGAACGTAGTCGCCGTGAAGAGAAATCTGTGAAGTATCTTACATCTTCAGGAGGCGCTTTCCAGAGTCCAAAATCTATGTTGAACAGTTCACATTTTCCAACATCAGTACGCAGCCCTAATGAATAGGAATTCATGAACCTTCTGTTATCTCCAGAAAATGGTTTTTATAGGTGCGCAACTTTGCTGTCCCGTTTCTCCGATAGATGGCTGCAGCGGAAAGTCCTCGTTGGAATAGGCAGATAAAAATAAATATCACGCATCAAATTCAGCGATCTGAAAACATGACGACAGCATCACATTAGTGAATTCGTGTTTACATCACAAGTTGAGTTTTGATCGAAGATGTCAGTTTTTGAGCCAAATACTCGTAATTTGCAGGGAGTGTTGATTTTCTGCTTCCATCCGGAAGATACTGCCACTGAGGCTCATCGAATGCTCTCTAACTTTTACGATAAGACTGTTATCAACAAAAGAACGTGTCGTGAGCGGTTTCAACGCTTCAAGAGTGGTGATTTCCGTGTCAAGGAGCGGCATGGTGGTAGGAGAGAGAAAACTTTCAAAGATTCCGAACTGGAGGAATCACTTGCTGGAGACTCGTGCCAAACGCAAGAAGAACTAGCAGAGTCATTGGGAGTCACTCAACAAGCATTTTCGGAACGCCTCAAACCATGGGAATGATTCAGAAGCGAAGAAATTGGGTTCCGTACGAATTAAAGCCGAGAGTCATTGAACGGCGTTTTTCCACTTGTGAACAGCTGCTTCAAAGACAGAATAGTAGAGTGTTTCTACATCGCATTGTGACCAGTGATGGGAAACGGGTCCCCTACAGGCAGTTTCTGAAATGTAAATAAGGCAATTGCATGGTTTGCAACAGGAAACATAATATACTCTTGCATCTTGAGTCTTCAATATTGAGAGCATAGCTCACAAGACCCACAGGAAACAGTGAACGATACATCTCCTTGACAACAAAAACTCCAATGAATCAATTGATGTTGATTGTTGAGCTCTCCTCGACACCTGTTCATCTGCTAATTTCGTAACGGAAAAGTTAGCTACGGCACTACGATTGCCAAAGAAGAGACGTTTTGTTCCTGCGGGTGCATTAAATAACCCAACAATAGTCGCTAAAGCTGTAGTCAAAATAACGATTCGTTCTATACATAGCAGTCATGAAAGAACACTTAGCTCCCTCACGATTCCACAGATAGCTGAAGTAGTACAGAGTGATATCATTCCTCGGGATGCGTTCAAAACACTTTCTAATATACAACTCACTGATCCAAGAATCCTTTTGTCTGCAACAGCAGACATGCTTCTTGGATCTGAACAATCGTTGTCCAGTTTCTGTGTGAGCGAAATTACATCATCTGATCAGGGTGGCGATTTAGTTCCACAAAAAACTGAACTAGGATGGATCGGAGGCGAGAATGTTCATTCCGCATCTCTAACGACATCACGCACGATAAAATGCAATCATGCAGAGCTAAGGTCTGAAATTTCTAAATTTTGGAAGTAGAAGAGCTTTTTGATCGAATTCACCTTCCTCCTGCAGGGATTGAATGTGAAGAACATTTTCGTATTTACACAACACGCAACAATTCAGGACGATATATAGTAGTATTACCTTTTCGATAAAATCATGAGGGCTTGTGAGGAATACGATCCGTTGCTTTGAAGCGCCTTGATATTTGCGAAAGAAGATTCAAACATCAACCCAAATTGCGGAGTCGATATTCAGATATAATTAAAGAATATTTAGAACTCTGTCACATTTCACCAATTCAAGATGAAGGGGATTGCGTTTTTCATTTGCCGCATCATGCTGCATTCAAGGAATATAGCTCAACAATAAAGGTCAGAGTAGTCTTCGATGGTTCAGCAAAATCCGAATCCGGTATTTCATTGCATGATTCATTGATGGTAGGACCCACGCTACAAGTTAACATATTATCGCACATACTTCGATTCAGATTCCCCGAATATGTACTGACAGACGATATTGAAAAAATGTTCCGAAAATTTGAGATTCAAGACGAAGACAGAAGGTTTGAAAGACTTCTGTGGCGACGCGATGGAACAAATCTGGAAACCCTTCAATTAAAATCGGTCACATTTCGAATACGTTCTTCTTTGTATCTTGCGATACGTGCTCTTAAGCAATCAATAAATTATTAAGGCCATCAACATCCAAAAGCAGCTGCTGCTCTTGAAAGAGAGCTGTATAAGGATGATCTCATCACAGGAGCAGAAACTATTGTAGAAGGAGTCCAAATACAAGATAGTATAATGAAACTGCTTCATCTCACTAGCATGAATGAGAGAATTTAATTCAGTAATAGTAAAATATTGAAAACCCTTGGACACATGGATGAAATTCAATTCAGAAAGAACACTGCTCGGTGACTTGCACTTGTATAGGAAGGTATTTGTGAATGCAGCAATTGACGTACAGCTGCATGGATTTTGTGATGCGAGCGAGAAGGGTAACGGAGCTTCCATATATAACAAATCGGAAAGTAACCAAGATCACTCTGAAATTAAATTACTTCCTGCTAAATCTAGAGTAGCCCTTTTGAAAACTGTCAGCATTACACATTTAGAGCTCTGCGGCGCTAAACTGCTTGCGAAATTGTACTCAAGCGTAG
>UWOG010263892.1:0-16840 GCA_900490065.1 Neuroterus quercusbaccarum
ATTTTCCGTATCATGATCAAAACTGAATCTAACAAACGGAACACTTCGATAAAATATATAAAAGCGGGTATTCTGAACGTCCATGATTCAAATACCGTCATATTGAGCGAACTATTCTAGACTGCAAAGAGATACAATATTGATATAATGGCATTCCAAGAGACATAGTGGCGGAATGAGCAGAGACGCATTCTCAAGGATAACTACACTATTCACTACAGGAGAGCTGAAAAACGCTCACTGGGGACCCGTTCTCTCATTTATGAATAAAATTTTCGAGCGGTAATGAAACTTATTAACGACCGGTTGTCGCATATTGTTCTAAAGGATAAGAGAGATTTCCAATAGTTTTGACGCCCTCCGAGAATAGAGAGACGATACCAATGATTATGAGAATGAGCCGTGAACCCTGTGGGCCGATATAAAAGGCGCGATGAATGCAGCTGCGGAACGCAGTTTAGCTTAGGAGGAAACAACCGGAGGCGAACCCTAGTTTGACGGAGAGTGCGAACTGTGGTTCAAGAAACGAACGAAGGCCAGAAGTTTAAGTTTACAAAATAAGTGCGATAAAACCCATGAGGAGTATGTTGAGATGAGTAGATGAAGAAGTAGGATTCACAGATCCAAGGAAATGTAGGTCGGCGAGAATAGAACACTGACAGTGGAAATGCGGAACAAACAGAATAACCCGGAGGAAATGTACACTGGAATAAATTCGATAATAAATGGCTTCCAAAGTAGAACGGAAGCAATGAGAGACAGAAATAGCGATCTGGTAGCCGATGCGACAGAGAGGTTAAATCCATAGGGAAGCTATTTTGATGAGCTATTGGACGTACGCGAAACCCCCGTTCAAGGTTATCTCGGTGAAATAAGTACTGCTGATCTGAGAGTTGAGGAGCCTACTGATGAATGAGTAGAATCAGCCATAGGAGAAGTTAGTTGATGTTCAGGTCGCGAGCATCGATGACCTATCGTCAGAACAGATGCAAAATGGGGGTCTATTCCTCACAACGCAAATTCGTGAATCAATACGCGCAATTTGGAAAACAATACACCTGCTGGTGGAATGGAATACCTCCATCATCATACTTATCCTTGAATGGAGCTGGCAAAAAACTGTAACAATTGTCGGGGAATTCGCACTCTTGCATACGTTCTATGGGACCTGTCGTGAGTGATTTTGAATAGTCAATTTCCTTCCGCTGACGGAATCAATAGTAATCACTAGTGTGGATTCAGTTAGAACCGATCTAGAAGCGATCAGACGTTCACAATGAGACAACTCCCAGAGAATGAATAGGAACTCATTTAACCAGTGTATCAGATTCTTATCGATTTCAGAAGAGCTGAAGAATCAGTTATACTCACAGAGCGATGAGCTCACGTTCTTTTTCTTAATTTAGTTCTAGAATACGTGGTCAGACAAGTACAAAGGAGCTCGACCGGTGCTACCCTCAAGAGGATAATGAAAATTCATGATCATGCGGATGATCTCGTCTGCTCGGAGATGATGATGATGGCATGGTAGTTGGAAATGCAGAAACCTGGATCGCAGAAGCCGAAGATATTGGTCTAGAAGTGAGCGGCTCTGAGACGAAATACATGATCGTCGACAGGTTATGAAGACGAGGATCTCATGGCTGGCAACATGGAATTTCAGAGAGTTAGCTGGTTGAAATATCTCGAAACTATTATAACTAGGAAAAATAACGATAATACGTAAATGAACAGGCGGCCGCACGCTGAAAATGGGTGCTACTATGCAGCAAACACGTTGCTGGAATCGCGTTCGCTATCTCGAAACGATGAAGTGAGAATTAACAAAACGAAAATAATGCCAGTTGGAATGTACAGGTGTGAAACGTGAGCACACACGAAAGGAGATCAGTGCAAGATTTTAAGTTAATTTTGATGCAGAAACCGGACATATTCGCTAGAAATGGCAAAATCTACATCTGTTCATCATTTTGTTTAGATGATGAATTTTTTTCCAGAGTACGACATCTTTAGTTCATAATCTTTAGTGAGATATTCGTCATCGATTGTGATGGAAAAAGAAGAATCCCCCACTGAAGAATAGAGGAAACACACATTTCCTGATTTATACCGTTTAAATAATGAATTATTGTTCCCAGGAAATACAGCAAACAATCATGATGCAAATACTATCATTTGATCCTCCTCGAGGAAAACGATATACTTCTATCACTCACAGACCGCGTTTTCAAATAATTGCGCGCTAGATTTCAATTATTCAAAATTATATCAGAGAATTATGAATGAAATGGTTATAAATGTATGAAAAATCAATTTTTCATGTATTCTGTTTGTTAAATGAGAAAAGTTTCTCACAACTTCTGTTCAAGTTCGAAATTTGGAGAGAAGCAAAATCAAATTACGGATCATTTCCTAAACAAGATCAAATCAGATGAGTAGTTGCGTCTGAGAATTGATTTGTCTTCAAGAACTTCTCATACTCCTGTGAATGGCTACTTGCTGATTCCCAGGCAAGGAGTTCTCTCAATAGACTGCTAGTAATGTAGATTTTCACTTCAATATGATCCAAGGGAGTATGTTTCTACGAGCAACTGAGTGAACTTCAGACCTTTTCCGTGTTTGGTTAGTGACCTGTAGCTGCTTTTCTGTCATTCAGCTCGAAACAGAAGTTTTCGCTCCTCTCTTTCGCTGAACTTCTGATCATGAAATATTTGTCCACATAACATATCTCGATTTATGGCATATACTACGAAGCATAATAAAGGAATATATTTTGCAACATTCTCCTAAAATATATTACAATCACAGTTTAACAACTAAATTATTCTCTTTAATTCACCTCATCCCTTTCTAGGCTTCACATCGACGATGATTCAGGCCATACAAATATTTCATCTATTACAACCTGGTGGATTATCACATGTATTTTGATTCGTTCAGAATAATATTCTCTCCAATCCCAGAAACTATTGTACACAAGTTAGTTCAGATGATTAATTATGAGTCATTCCTCTTCAAATGAATTATTTCAGCCGCCTACTTACTCCTTGAGTTTCCTCTGACAACCAAAAGTGGTGTTATAAATTGATATAATGAGGATTTGAAATTGCCGTTGATCCAAAAACTGTATAAATTTGACATAAACGAATTAGAATTAATGAAAATCTGAAAAATTGAATGAATTATGAATCATGTATCTTGAAATCTATGTGACCAAATATTCTTCGTTGGAGCTGCTTCTTATCGAATGTCAACATCTCAGAAAGGAAATTAACGCTCTAATTTGAAAGATAACGAACCTCTGGTCGATTGAAAAGCTGATGTAGCAACAGTATATTCATTAGATAATATCTATTTCAATGATTGATTATCACAGTAATTAGGTTCGTCTTACAATCAGAAGAGATGAGGATTGTATGTGCTCTACTCTCATATTTGGCCGTGTTACTGAATTCCATAGGTGAATATAATTATATGATACATCCATAAATATTATTCAAAATCCGTGGAAATGAAAATAAGAATCAAACGACCAAATTTGTACAACCACAGTTGGATGTTCCTATTGAAATTTGGAAGAAGATTGGAATTTAGGAAGAAGGGAGGAGAAAAACGATTTCCCTTCCTGGTAACAATGGAGGAGAGGAAAGGAAGAAGTGCAGGCATCCGAACAATCCTCTTCCTTTTTATCTTCTTTTTTTGCTCATCATCATATTCATGATTAGGGAATCAAAATCGGAAATCATTTGTGAAGAATGATAAACAACGTTCTGGCACTTTTCAGGCGATTCTTGTTTTTTTCCTTCGTACTTTATTCATTAATTTATAACACGTGATGAGGGCTCTGTGTAATTGACGTGCCGAAATGTTGGTAATCATTCCCCACGGATGGTTTTTCATTTTTATTTAATATGAGTAGAATTATGAAATTTGTGATTCGTTCATTGCAAGTTAAATACGATTTCAAATTCAGTTGCGATGTGAGTCAAATGTCTTCAATTCTTAAAGCTTCAATGGACACAATTTTTTCATAAACTTCATGCAATTCAAAATTCTATGCACGTGCATGGATGGTACGCGACAAAAATGGAATCATTTTATTTCTTGTATTTTTGGGATCACCAATGAAAGTTCAATGTTTTCAACATTCATTCAAATGAATCCGCTACATGCGTAGTAATAAAAAACGAGCCTGGCTGAAAAAAAATCTTCATAATTTCTTATCATGACATTATTCCGGAGTGAGATTCATTTTGAAAACGTATTCTTATCTCAGTGCACAGACTTCCTGCTAAAATTTCTCTGAGCTGAACATTTTCTTAACTTTATATGAGTTTGAAGATATCAATCTATGATTCATACATTTTTCCACATTCTTATCATTTATGAATGGAGAAGTATTACAATTATCCGGAATTCAGAATCACAGTTCTTCAAAGTATCGTCATGTTTCGAGACCTCCTGAATTTTAGAATCAAGTTTCAGCGATAACGTTTGTCTGTCTGTCCGTCCGTCCGAATCAATCGAGAATTAGAAATCCAAGCTGAACAACGCACGATATGGAAGAAGTAGTAATTATAATAGAAGTGGCACTTCCCAAACCGCGCTACAAGATTCTGGAATAATCAGAAATTTGGATTTAGATTCCACGAAATATGATAAAGGATCAAAAATTCTATTGTGATCAGACCATGCAAGATACAGGAAAAAAAGATGAACGAAAAATGAGACGTGATGAGAGCAAGAAATTTGTGGAAGATGACGAAATTTGCGGGAACTGATCAGCAGAAGGAAGCGATGCTTTCAGAAAAGCGATACAAATTTCTGACAATCAAGTTCATTTTCATCATTTTTGATTTGGAGAGTATTTGTATTCGCAAAACTTTGAAACTACACACTCAAAATTTTGATCCAAACGACGCGAAATAAGATGAATATTCTCATTTCAATATATACCTACGTCTAATTCAGTGGAGAATTCGTGATATGAAAAATGATATAAACACTGCGATCTGGGAAACATTTTCTTCATGATGTTCCAATCAAGCATTTCAAATGTAGCGGTGTCCATTTGGACACCGCTGTTTGGACGCTGCCCTTCACGCGCCAGGAGGTTTGGTAACTGGATGTTCAGAATCCGTGATGTTCAGGTACCAGTATGTTCAGGTACAATTCAATCAGTCCTCCTTTGAAATATTTGGTAACTCTGAAAAGGGCTCATTAGTTCCTCAGTCAATAGCGGAAGAATGCCCTAACTTTAAGTCCGAGAACTTAGTGTCGACCGTAGTGTTTCCAGACTCTGTGAACTCGTGACGAATTGGGTGAAGTCGATATTGTGAGCTAGAGCCGTCAAATATTAATTCATAGTTCTACTAGAGAAATAGTTCACGATATTGAGAATCCTTGTGTCTGCATTTCGCGACCTCATTTAAATGAAATCCCTCTCTTCATAACGTAAGACTTCAAAAGCTTTAAAGAATGTATGATTAGAATTTGCATACATAGATATCAAGTCACATTAATCTCTCCAAACATCTTTTCTATGTGATTCCGAACCAACAAGCGGCTAGGAAATGCTCCCACTATAACATAAATGACCTAGATCATTTGGTCGTTCCTCATTCCGCATTATTTGGTTGTATACTACCGGAAAATTCCCAACTTCCGATACCTCAGGGTGTAGTGTGATCAATCTTTTGAGCGCCTGAACATCTTAGCGTCCAACAACCACGAAGCCTATATGACCTGGCTCCTGAACATCTGGCGCCTGAACGGCAGGGTCCAAATAGCAGCGCTTCAACGTACGCACTCCGAACCAAATGCGCTCAAACTTGCGACTGCATAAAGTTGCGCCCAATTAGGATGTGCCCCAGAAGTTGACTGATATCCAGTTGGAGATTCACAACTTCCCCATTAGCATCATGAAGAGTGGTCACTCTCGATCAATTAGGCAAATTCTAAGAAATATCGGGATTAAGTCCAGTAGAAAGTTGTCTGAAAAGCAATCCTGCATTTTTTGTTCCAGAATTGAGTTCACAGTCCAACTGGTTACCTGGAGATGACTTCGATCATGAAGTTTCTAGTTCTGGACCTTCTCCTTCTCACAGACATTCTCCGAACACGACTCTCTCTCTTGCCTTGCCTTATTATTCTCTAAGCATCCCACCACCTGCCGAGCCACCTCTTCCTGGCAGTTCAAGGTCTCCTCTTGATGTCAGGTCCAGTTCTCCTCTGAGGCAAGCTTTCAGAACTGTACTTGGATATAGATTCGAAGAACTGGAATTTATCCGACTTAGTCCCCACAGGTATCCAAACAGAATATTTGAGCTCCGGAAGTATGTTTTTCCTCCTGAAAAACCGATTCGATTGAGAAAGAAGAATCGTGAACTCAGTCCCATTCCAACTGGAGAACAAATCGTCTTAGCTTCACCCAATGGCGATATCTGTGCGATATTGGTTAAGAAGTTTAACTATACAGTGTATTTCCGTGGCATATTCGAATCTCTCACTTCATGGTCGAATCGAGTGAAAATAAACATGCACAGTGGCGTGGTTGAAGAATTGACCGCAGAAGAAATATCGGAATGTGCAATTAGCGACAGAAACTCTATCATGAGAAGTTATAAAGTATATCGTGTGTGAAGCACAATCCTCTACACGCTGAATCGATAGAATATAACGAATTCTGATGCATATATATTTTAAAATTTGAGCTAAAGATAATATCTTACATTTTTATTTGAATCTTTTCCAATTCTCGTTCAGATTTCAAGACTCCAACTAATTTGTTGAAGTTTCTTTTGTTGTTGAGAATGTTTCGTTCTAAGGAACTTCCACTTGAAATTGAATCATTTTTGTTGTGTGTTGATAATCTGGATTTTATATTCATCACATGAATTGGGATTGCCACTATTGATTCCAGAATTTCCTTCTTCAGTTGTTGATTTTTTTTTGTATATTCATCTCATTGCTTAATGATTCAACTATCACAGTCATGGATTCAATATTCTAGTTAGGGGTAAATTCTTGTTGAATTCTAAAATTTAAGCATGGCTCCTAAAAGAACTTATTCAATCATTCATCCGTTCGTTCCTCCTTCGGAAATGGTTCAAACATTCATTCATCTGGTTGCAAATTAGGAACGGGATGAAACTCTGAATCACAAGCGTTTCGAATTGTCCACCGATCAACAATAATCCATTCATGAGTTTGTAAAATTGTCAGGAGTTTAAAATCTTCATTTTGATGAAACGATCGAAACATTTTGAACGAAGAGATGCACATATTGGAACAACTGTTTTGAATCTGAATTCATGGATTTAGAAATTAAAATCATCAGTTTAAGGCGTCCATGTATTTGAATGATCAAACTCTTATTGTGAAAAGTGTACAATTGAGAAAAATGGTTGGGTTCTCCGAAGTCGTGATCACTTGAAATTGAAAAATCTTCAAAATTTGCATATTCATTGATTCATTCTCCAATCAATAGACTTACGATATGGAAGGAGTTATGAAAAATAAAAGATTTATCTTTCGATTCCCTATGAGTGTCTCACCCCACCTCTTTGTATTTTTTTATGCGCCTCCAAACTTGCATAGCTCGGCAAATAATGACGGATGTTAAACAACATTCTGTGATGAGAGTATACGGAAAAAGGAATGAAAGTTCAAGGGAGAAATCATGCATCCAGAAAGATCAACAGATTTAGTAATAATTAATTCTCATGAGGACAAATTATTTCCATTCTCTTCGTAGAAAACAGCATTGAAAAATGAATTAAATCTTTGATTTATTACGAAGAATCCACATTTGTTATTAATATCTTCTGAATGAAATCCGTCTTTCTCCTCCATCCTGAAGATAGAATTAGCAATAGAATGATCAAATTTGTGTAGCAACGATCCGAGCTATTCAAACTCAGAATTGAAAAACGTGCTCGCAGAAAAAAGCTTCAAATTTCTTATGAATAATTTTCCGATAGGACGCTTAGTTTCTTCTCGTATTATTAGAGCTGGAAAAAAATTCATCCTTCGCCACTTGAGGAATATATATTTGTACTCGCTCACGTCTCTGAGCGTGAATCCTGAAATTGAAGAAACAGTAATAATCCAATTTTTCCATATTTGACGTCAGCCGTGCATGCTTCTCTCGCGCACTCGAAGAAAGCAAGTTAAACGTGGGTAGGATCTCTATCGCCGGACTACCTTTGGCCTCTTGACAATTCATGGTAGAGGAGGTGGATCAGACTGTTTTGTGAAATTTTTTCCAAGACGAACATGATTCCTACGGAATGTCAACATACCAATCAGAGTATACCTTGAAAAGTAACAACTGGAAATGCTGAAACGTTTAGCCAATCATACATTAAAGGGTGAATTTTAAAACATGATTGTGTTCTAAGGAAGTAAGCTCAACCTAAACATCCTGGAAGCTCTGCTTCACGAAAGTGGAATGAGGTTCCTCACAGCTACGAAATTCGCAAATACGAAAATAGAAACAAAGGGTGACCCCCACTGATTTCCCATAGGCGGAAATCACCTTCAACTGTAGAATAATGTTCCTGGAACGAAGCAGGGACCAGGGGAATTTTTCATGTTCCAATCCCCACTTCAGAAACTAAATTTGGCGGAAATGAATGCATTCAAATATTAGGATTTGCGTGAATCCTAAACTCCAACATATGATGGAGTGAACCTCACCTAAACTCTGAAGTTGCCACTGAGTTCGATCATTCAGAAGTTCCATTCCTACTTTCTGAAGCAGACTCAACGTGAAAAAAATTTGCGACTGTCATTTGGCACGTGGCTGACAAACAACATATAAGTCAGCTTGCTGGTCGTCAAATACGTAATCTCTTCTTAGAGAGTTTTCCTAGCGAGGTGCTCGTTGGCTGTTCGTTTAGCGCTTTCCTAGGATTTCTGTTGTAACTCACCACTGATCAATCGGGAGAAGGTCCAAATGCGGCAGTTGAGTGGTGAGAACTACTACCACTGAACTATGTCGAATTCGTAGAGAGAACACTTTTATTCATAATCACTGAACATCAAGATCAATTCAATAGTTCTTGTGTTGAGTTCATCATTCGGAAACAGTATGAAACGTTTGGAAGTGAGTAACCGAGGTTCAAATGCCAGGTCCAAAGAGAAACTAGAGGTAAGGATTCGGTTGATTTGATCCGTATTTCTTCGCTGGAATTCGTCTACTTGTGAACATTCGATAGCTTGTAGATCGTTTAGGGACGAATCCAAACTAGTCATCGCCAGTGACATCATCAGCGAGAATGGTTAGCCTATTCGAACCTAATCTGGACATGATTTCACAGAACGTAAGCACAGGTGAAATCCCCCGATAATTGTTACAGTTTGTTCCATCGCCTCTCTCAGAAATCAGTATATTAATAGAGGTATTCCTTCCCACCGGAATACGTTCTGTTCCCCAAATTGCATTTATTGTTCACGATGTTGCGTTGTGAGGCATGGAGCATCATTCTTCATCAGCTCTGATGGTAGCTCGTCAATTCCCGCGACCTTATCATTCCTCAAGTTTTTTATGGCCGATTCCATTCCTTCATCATTAGTTTCCTTAACTAGTTGATCAGGAGTATGGATATTACCGAGATTACCTTCGAAGGGGACTCCATGTACTTTGGATAGCTTATAGAAATAGATTCTCTATGGATTTATTCTCTCCGTTGCGTCCGCTACGAGATCGCCATTTCCATCCCTACTTACCTCCGTTCTAATTTGAAAGCCTTCCCTCATCAAATTAATTCTTGTGTAGATCGCAAGCGGTTTTCATTGAGAGTAAATCTCAAATCTTCATCCGAAATATAATTGTACTGTGATATAAAATGCAAGTAATATTCATTTCAGAATTTGTCGGATTATTTCCCAAACATCAATAAATGAGTCCATCATTCGTTTAGTCGTTTCATCACTTTTTGATTGCGCAAAAAATTCGTCTGTATATCATTTTGATATCGACGAATAACAAATACTGTTTACTCTGAAAAATGAAGTCTCGATTAACAGTGAGTTAACGATGTAGAAACAGACATAGTGTAGTGGAATCAAAGTTTCATGGTCATAACTCTCAACTTATGGAGCTAGATATTCCCATTCTGCAAAAAAATCGAGCTCTTCTTGATGTATCTCCTATAAATTTTCCCTGAATACAGGTGCAACTTCAATATCGGGAGTTCACGCCTCTACTTTGAGAAGAATCCGAGGTACTTGGGAAATGATAACTCCAAGCCCATTAGAGATGGAATTGTCCTTTTTTGAATTTGGGAAAATGTATCCATTCTCATTTTCCTTTCGCACATTCTGCTTCAAAATCGAATGGCGGGATCATTCAATGCGAACGAAATTTTCTGATCTTTCAAAAATAATTGACCAAATCTTATCGAACGTAAATATCACAGAATCACTCATTTCACGCCAATAATCTATGATATCTAGACTATAGTGTAGTCAACATTGAGTTATAGAGGAATGGATTATTTATTTGTGATATTCCAAATTCAATCGTTAATTCTCACCTAATCCTGTTCGTCGTATCATCCGGAAGGATGAGGAACGTCTGTTATCTCTAATCATTCTTGGCCGTGATTCTGCATTACATCAATGAATATAATGATATAACTGCAATACAGGTTCAAAGCATTAGAAACGCGAAATAACCTGTTTCTGTCACATATTTTCAAGCAAAAGTCACTTTTAGTCATTTCTGCGACTTGAGTGAATGACGATGTTCCTGTATATTTTCTACAGAAATTATGAGAATCCCCTGGATGACAGCACACTATTTCTCTTGACCTCTTTACCGAAAGTACGCTCAAAAATAAATGATTACTCGAATTTATTGGTTGCCACTCGTCACTTACCACCGTATTCATATACCTGTGGCTATGAGTGTTACTTCCTGGTAGAGTGGTCGACGCGCTCTCTGTTGGCCACGGCGAGGAAGAGGCAAGCACTGCTTGTGTTCCACTCCTACTGCTTCATGCAAAATCGAATGATTATGTGATTCATATATTTTAGAATTTCCAGATTCCGATTAATTTTCTCCTGTTTCCCATCTTCTCCAGAATTTTGATTTCCGCGATTTTTTGTCACGATTTTACTCATTGATTGTCTGATGAGGTGACTGATACTTGTTACGGAACGTCATGATTGCAATTTTGTTGCCCTGGAAGTTTTGTTCAACTTCTGGCCTATATATTGCGGCAGAAACGTATCTGAATCCTTATAAGCAGCTTCAATGCCGAACTCTTATTTTTATTCAGGATTCATCTGACACTTTTAATGTATGAATCCATATCAACATACGATCGCATACTTGAAATTGAAATATATTCCTGAATTCCTTGTTTCAGAATTCAGCACACAGTCCAATAAGTTGCGTGATGATGATCCTAATTCTAAAGATCATTGCTGTGAACTTCCTTCTTGACCTGCGAGCAGACATCCTCCAGATACGACTCTTTGTCTTACTTCGCCTCATCATTCTGCCAGGTCTCTCCCATCTGCTGACCCATCTATTCGTGTCTGGTCAAGATCGCCTCTTCGGGTCAGAGACGAGTCTCCTCCTCTGAGTGGAACGTTTGGCAGCGTACTTGGATACAGATTCGAAGACCTTGAACTTATCAGACTGAGTCCTCACAAGAATCCAGAACGGATATTTAAATTTCGGAAATACGGATTCGCTCTCGAAGAATCAATTGGATTCAGGAACAGGAATCACGTCATTAGGCCACTTCCAACCGGAGAGCAAGTTGTATTAGCATCGTCCAATGGCGACGTCTGTGCAATCGTGATCAAGTTTGAACCTACTTTATTGCGGTCGAAACGGGTAAGGATGAATATGCGCAGTAGCGCTATTGAAGAATTGACTAGAGAAGAAATTTGGAAATGTCCAGTAAGCGACAGAATCTGCATCACTAAAAATTTCAGAGTATATCGTGTGTGAAGCCCAATTGGCCATTCTCTCAATGGAATAGCATAATCTGCCTTCTTCACAGGCATAACCGCATCGCGCTCTGCGTTCGGACGTTTAAGGGGATTCATCAGGTTTGAAGATCAGATCAAGCATTACAAATGACAGGATTTTCCCTACAGTTATGAATTGTTCGATCTCATTTTCAACCACATATCCTATATACCAAAATACAGTTCCTCAGAAAGGGATTTCTTGAGGAATTGTCTGGTTCTCGTTTCATTATAATTAATCGGAACTATAAGTGTAACCATGGTTATCACAATTTTGGGCATCTGATTCTGAACATGATTAATGAGCTCTCTGAAGTGTCATTTCCTCGAAGACAGTATAAACATCGTAAACCCGAACTCGAGCCCAGGATTTTGATTAAGTGCCTGTCATGATCCACTCAGCCTGCTCATTGTTAGAGAGTAGAGGCAGTGAACAGAATTCAGAAATTATGATAATATTTGCGAGTTTGATGTAAATTTTTTGCATTAGGTTCATGACATAAAGACCACGCGATCAGAAGAAAATGGACAAAATCAGCTTAATCGTTTTGCTTCTGTTGCGAGTTAACGTAATTTCTCCTCTCTCCTATCATACCATGACAAAAATTGTGAAAAGTGCGAAATTGTAAGTCTTCTTATTTTTAAGATTACACTTGAAGAGTGTGTGATTCACAGCCTCTCTTCGATAAACTTCCTTTCATGATTTAATAATTACCAAAAAAGGAAAATTCCGCAACGAATCGTTGTAGTTTCTATACAGAAGAAGAAAAATTTCCAACCAAACATTGGAATAGTTGAATTTTTTCACAGAGAATGAATTTCTATCAAAACAGAGGAAAAATTGAAAAAATCGGAGAATGAGAATTTCCAACAAAATATATTCTTTTTGAACCTAATTTCAAAACTCTGAAGCCAAAATCGGGCTTGAGTTCGAGTTTACGATGTTTATACTGTCTTTAAGAGGAGTTACGCACTGGCTGCCGTGGTGAACGGACGTGTTTACGGATCGTTCCGTTCATATAATAAAAGTTTGTGTATAAGAAGATGTGTTAAGTTCTACGGCAGTAAAAAAATTTGATATTGTGTATGAAAGTGCTCAATACAGCAAAATGACAACAAACGAGGATTTAAAATCACTAATGCTCTCAATACAAGCCGAATTGAGAAAAAACACGGAATCCCTATCAGAAGTGACTAACGACACTAAAAACTTATAAGACTCAGATAAGAAGATTTTAGAAGAACTCTTAACTTACGAAAAAAAGTGCCAAACCCTGGAGAGAAAGAATACCAAACTAGAGGGAAGAATAAGTTCCTGTGAGAGGAAAAGAGACTACCTGGTCAATAAGGAAAAGGCTAAAAACATTGCACTATTCAATATAAAGGACTATTCTGTGGAGAACGCCAATTTATTTGGTACAGTTAAGAAAGTTCTTGACTCTGTAAATAAAAAAATTAATCATGATAAGTTTGGAGGTGTCAAGTGCCTTGGAAAAAAGAGGGCTTGAGACCAATCCTGGTATCATTCACAAATCAGGAATACAAACGGATTATTTTCCAGGATGCACAAAGTCTTCGCTCTCAAAACGTGGGTTTTTCGAATGACATTCCATAAGAACAGAGAGAAGACTGGAAGAAACTCCGCGAACTACTTTTCACTTATGAACAATTCCTAGAGCGAAAGGGAAAGAATGTTGAAGTTGAGGGCTCAAAAATTACTCTGGACAACAAATTCTATGATTTAACATCGATTCAAAAGTATGAAAGTGACTATTACCCAGAGTAAATAAGTCCCATGGAATCAAACTACTTATCTAATGAAGAGGAATCAATATCATCAAAACCCTCAACAATGAGTCGCGAAAGAGGACGCCCAAAAGATTCAAGAACAAACCCAGATAAAAAAAGCAAAAACAATGCATGCAAGTCACGCTCCAACAGCAAGCTGGTTTCTTCCTTGAAAAGCAATAGTCCATCAATATCAACACAAGAAACATAGCACAAAAATAAATCAGTACCGACTAATCCTCGAATAATCTTTTGTAACTCTAGAGGATTTTATAACTTTCCTGACCTGCTGGATAAAGTAAACAACAACGATAACATCTGTCTAAGTGAAACCTGGCTAACTTATCCTCCAAACCTCGAATCATTCATTAGTAATCACGAAAGTAACTTGATCTTTAACTCAGCGAGGGAAACAGCGACGGAAGGCAGAGCGAAGAGAGGGCTAATAATTATTACCAATGCACGTATCTACAAGACTGAACCATTCCACTCATCTGAAAACACTATCTCCGTCAAAATATCTTGTGATGAAATGAATATCTTGTTTTGATTTGAATAACTTCGCCAAAAACGGTTCAATCAATCATTTCATGAACCAAACCATAAATTTCCTGTTGTATAATTCGAAACTTCATCTTGATTAAAATGATGATGATCGCAGATCGACTGATTCACTTGCCAACGCCGCTCATGCGCAGAAAAACATTTCCTCTTTTCAGTCCATGATTCTGGATTCGCGCGTACAATTTATAAGACAAAGCCCAGTTCACGACCAAGTACTGTGACAACGGAACAACTATCTCTTGCCAAATTCCCTGATTATCCCACTTTCATAGGATGTGATTATAACACAAGGTTATCTGATCTCAATCAATTTAATCCAGGAGTTCTGCCAGACAATTCAAACATTTTTAATGTAAGGTCAAGCCTCGATAAAGGAATTAATTGTAGAGGGATCAAGTTGTTCGAATGCATGGGGAGTAATGGCCTTATTTTACTCAATGGGAGAACACCTGGAAATAATCCAGCTCAAATTACTTCGAATTATTATGAAGGAGCATCTATTATAGATCTTGCATGGACAAACGCTCTAGTGATCCGAATGATCAAAGATTTCCAAGTTATGCTTTCTCCGACAAGATCTGATCACTTACCAATTGTTATTTCTCTAGACGTTCCACAAAATAATTATCATAATAGAGTACATTTAAGATGGAGAGATAACCTCGCAGATACTTATAAGAATGTTATGCATGCCTCCCCGCGTATCGTGGCAGATGACATCGAAATAAATCAACTCGCGTGAAATCTATTTTAGACAATAACATACACCGCGAACACTTTAGGAATGAAGACATTCATAAATAGAAATCTCGGACAATCCAAACCGTGGTTCGATTCTGAATGTGTGGCTAGTGAAAAGTCTCTCAAAGAATCACTTAGAATTTGCAGGACACAATATTTTCTCCCGGAAGTAGTTGCAATTCATAATAATAGGAGAAAGGAATATTCGAATATTTTAGAGAATGAAAAGAAGGCATATAAAAAATCGCTGATAGAATCACTCGCGATTGCGAGAGACTCTGCCACATTCTGGGAAATAGTCAACAATGTTCGCAAGCGCCTTTCGCTTGAAGACAATATTGATTTAGGAGCATGGTACAATTATTTTTGTTATATATACCCCCCTATCGATTCTATGTCATATATTCTAGAAAATAACCAAGAAACGAACTCGGAGCTTGAATCAACTATAACAGTGCAAGAAATTGAATATATGACGAAACTTCTTAAACAAATTCTGGATCAAGGAGAAATGCCCGATGATTGGTCTCGTATACTTGTAAAAATGATCCATAAAAAGGGT
This sequence comes from Neuroterus quercusbaccarum, assembly GCA_900490065.1. Taxonomy (NCBI): domain Eukaryota; kingdom Metazoa; phylum Arthropoda; class Insecta; order Hymenoptera; family Cynipidae; genus Neuroterus; species Neuroterus quercusbaccarum. The sequence continues at coordinate 15,647 of UWOG010263892.1, forward strand.
GATATACTCGACCCAGTTGACTATCGACCAAAAGCCTTGGTCAATTGCATAACAAAATTTTTTACTCAAATTTTCTCAGACAGATTGGTACGTAGGGTCGAGAATAACAACCTCTTACCGGAATCTTGAACGCGATTCAGTGAGAAACGAAGTTGTTCAGACCATGTTTTTACGCCTAATTCAACTATACGAATACGTCTCAAACAAAGCGAAGGGAAAGTATTTGCTTTGTTTGTAGATTTTCGAAGTGCTTTCCCATCAGTAACTGACAAACTATTATGAACGAAAATCCAGGCTAAGGGTGCCGGCACTAAATTCATAAAGATAATAATGGAACTATACTTTAAAGCTAGTATTTCTGTAAAAGGAGAATACAGCCACTCGAAACCAACAAGGATTACAAAAGGAGTCCTGCAAGGTGAAACTTTGAGTCCCATTTCATTCGCGCTATTGATCGCGGATTTGGAGGATTTCCTAATATCTAGAGGTTTGAACATAATTGAAATCTTGATTTCAGCTTATGCAGATGATCTAGTTATTTTAGCAGACTCTCTCGTGGCAATGAGAAAAATTCTGGAAATTCTCCAAGAGTATTGTGGGATGAATGAACTTGGAGTTAATATTAATAAAACTAAGATTGTAATTCGTCAAAAAGGAGGCCACAGACATGAAAAGAAATATGCTTCTTTCCTCTATAACGATGAAAACATTGAAATTGTAAAAAAACTACGTTTACCTCGGTACCCCATTTCCGGAATCGGCAATATTTGTGGATGCCTCGAAACGAGCGATGAACAATGTTTATCTTGCGGAGGGGTCAACTATTCCTATGATCTACAGGTTAAGGTTAAATTCGTGGACACTTGTAGACAACCTTCTTCAAAGTCTTGTAACTAGTACTCTGATATATGAATCACAGGTGTGGGGTCCTAGATATATAATAGAAATTGGAAGAGTACAAGTATCATTTCATAAAAAAAGACTTCATCTCCCAAAAAACATTCCCGGCTATGCTGCAAGATTGGAAGTAGGAACTGCACCCCTCGAAGTCCTAGTATTTGAGATGATTCTCAACTGGATAGAAAAAATGCTAAGTATGCAGGACAGCCGTTACCCTAAGATATGTTTTCTGATATTGAGAGACTTATCTCAAACGGATCTAGGGCTAGAAAAATTCAACTGGGCCTCACAAGT
>UWOG010265033.1:3334-15331 GCA_900490065.1 Neuroterus quercusbaccarum
AAACAAAAGGTTGAAGTTCTACGAAAAGAGTGGATTTTTTACTCAGAATTCGAAAAAATTATTGAATTTTCAAACAAGTAATGAAATTTATAACCAGAAAGATAATCTCGAGGAGGAAGTTCCTGCGCATTTGCAAAAAATACGTACATGAGTGAAGGACCCTCACCCTCTTGAATTTTTACGTAATATAAGAACGATCCCTTTAATCAGTGCAAGGTTAATTTGAAGACAAATTGATTGAAGTCTTACCGACAAACTTGACTTTCCAAACTCGATGAGGCAAGAACAGAACCTCCTGAGTGAGGAGGGACATCTTCCCCACCATTTGACCAAAAACGGACTTGATTCCATCAGGTCCAGCCAATCCTCCCTTGCTCCTCGATCTCTTGACCTGAATCCTATTCAGCTCAATGACAGGACCATGCTGTCGATCCCTCACCATCGTTGCCTGTACCACTTTCCTGAAAGTCGCCTCTTTGATACTATAAACCAACATCGAAGCTAACTTGTTTAATCCGAGATGACCAGAAGTGCTAAACATCGCAAGACTCGGACAGAGCAACTCTGAAAAGTGATGCAGTAGAACAAGTCTATTGTGCAGAGCAGAGAATGGGAGATCTTTCACCAGATCATATTCCATTGGAGTTGAAGCAGGTAATCTGCTATGCGTCGTCTTGGTGGTGCTCCAGGCTAAGGTATGAGCACTACCACAAGCGACTCTTGTTATTTTCTTTCCTTGAAGAGCGTGAACGATTCTCGGACTCTGCAAGGCACTGGTGGTACCATCTCCCAATTGTCCTTCATCATTGTCTCCCCACGTGAAAACCTCTCCCTTATCTGAACAGGCAACGCAGTGTAAGGAACCAGTTGCTATCGAGATTATTTTTTTTCCTTGAAGAGCCGCCACTTTCCGAGGTCTTCGAACATGATCGTCCGTGCCATGACCTAGACGATGATAATCGCCTTTTCCCCAGGTGTAAACTGCTCCAGATCTTGTAAGAGCAACTGAAAATTGGCTCCCACATTCAACCTTCACGACTCCAAGTCCAGCCAGGGATTCTATCTTCATCGGAATCTTGCAACCGTCGCTTCCCCCTCTTCCAAGTTTCCCATAATCCCCGTCTCCCCAACTCCAGACGTTGTCATCGTCAGTTACACACAAGGTCTGAGCATCTCCACTTCCACAGGCGACGTCTATCACCTTGTAGCCTTGGAGAGCTGCAACCACTTTTGGTTTTAGTTGGTCATCACTGTCCCCGTGACCTAGGCGACCGTACCGACCTTTGCCCCAAGTGTAAAGCCATCCTGCGCTTGTGATCGCTGCACTGTGATGTCCCCCACAGGCTATGTCTACTATCTCAGTTCCTAGCAAACCGTCAATCAATTTGGGCCTGTCATAGGATAGTCTGTTTCCATGACCCAGTTTTCCGTCATCACCTTCACCCCAAGAGTAGACATGGCCCTCGGAACTTTGAGCGAGACAGTGTTTCCCTCCAGAATTTACCGCGACTTTCTTTATAAAAACATGTTGGATTGATTCCAATAAGGTTGGAATAGTCACAGAATCCGTCCCTCCTATCCCGAGACGTCCTACTGCTCCATATCCAGTTGAATAAACCTTTCCATCTGCAGTGACTGCGAAAAGAGTTTGTTCTCCTCCTGCGAGTTGAACGGGTCTCAAAGCTGATATACTTTCACAAGGCGAAGGCAGTTTTACCTTCGCGCCTTCTAATCCACCCAATTGTCCTCTGTGATTATGTCCCCAACCGTATATTGCCCCAGAACCATCCCAGGATAAAGTCCAATCCTCGGGTCTTCTATTCAACCACTGAAGAAGCTGTTCGTCGTGTTCCTGCTTGAAAATACTATGATTCTCGTGGTCCTTTAAATTTCCATCTCCGTCTGTGATTATCTCATTGATCCGCTTTGTTACCTCTACGCAGAAACCTTTTGGTAGAACGGTTCGGTTAATGAGAGATTTTGCAACTCTGGCCGCGAGGCAATATCGTCTGAACCAAGACCATTTGTGAAGCTCTGAACAGCAAGGCATTGTTTCTAGTTCTAAATCGCAGGCGAGAGCGACTAAAGTTTTGAAGAAGTCACTGTGCATTAGCTGTTTCCCACCCCTCACGATTGGATCTTCATATTCATACTGTCTTAATAAAGCCTGAGGCAGGGAACCCAAAAGGCTGGAAAGTGCTGCATCCGGTCGAATACCAGGTCCACTTAGGTAAACAGCTTGAAGTTTCTTAAGAGCCCACATTCTTTGCTGGGCTGATAAATTACTGAGTTGACTACACTGGGCAAGAGTAGCTGCGAGTCTGGTGACAATGTTTTTATCAGAATTAATCAAACTGTTGTCCAGAAGACATTCCACTAAGGCGATGGACGGTTGAGATAAAACAGCTCGATCTGAACCAAGTTCATGAGGCGCTAGGGTTGCGAGGATGGGATGAACAGTGAAGCGCCAACCCCAGCCATTGACGGATCCATCTGAAGAGAAACGCCATCTGAGTTCGTCTCCCTGAATTCTGGTTTCTGCTGCCCACTCGCTCCATTCCCTTCCAGATTTAGTTGCAATAACCCGTCCGGTTCCATCCATAAGAGTCAAGGGATCATGTCTCCTTTCAGTGGAACAGAGACGGTCAAACTCTATCCTAAGTGACTCGGCTCCAGGAATCTTGACATGACCAGTGAGAGTCGTGTCGTCGATATAAGGATGAGGTGTTTCCTGTACGACAGACTGTGGACTGTTGTTCATACAGTTGGAATTAGCTGCAGTGTCTTCTAGTTCAGTCACGCATAACTCCAAAAGCATATTTCCAATATGAGAATTCACTTTTCCCAAAGCTATCAACACTGATGATATTATTTCCTTTGCTCCTTCGCAGACCCTCTGAGCTACAGCAAGCTTTAAAAGATCAACTAGCATCCTTGCATCGTCTTCAGTCAAGGTTGAAGTGAACTCATCCAATCCGGAATCCGATCCGATTCCCTCTCCAACTACCTGAGCATTAGACGTCAAAGTTGCAGCTATGACACTCATCGCACTCGCAGACATTCTTGAAGCCCTCGATGATAAACTTGCTGAAGTAGACATTGATGGAAAGATTGCTAGGGGATATTCCTCTGATTCAGGGGTTGCTCTAGGACTCGCAAGGCTAATTATCTCTGCTGCATTTGCTGGAGCTTCTCCTCCTCCTTGAGAAATTTCTCCAACGTTTTGATAAACCGTATGCCCTGTGCTAGAAGTCATGGCTCCCTCCGGTGGAGTATCAGGAGGTGCTGTCTTTCCACAGGAGGTAAGAGCTACATGACTCTGCAAAGCTGTTACTATCGCAGTCCTGGCTTGCATTATATGTAAAGCCTTTATCACATGCTGCAAAGCTTGCTGTTTAGCAATATTGCTTTCCAAAGATAGAATTATGTGAGACAGAGAAGGCCTTACATTCTTGATTGTCGTAGTCACGTTAGATTCACCTGAATCCGTAACTCCTAGAATCGCCTGACCAAGAGGATCCTTTGTAGTTGGGAATGTAACTGGCTCTTGATTACTGGTCATTGGTTGATCAGTCAGAACCCAAGCAACACTGTGGCTAGATCCACAAGCTACTCTGTTAACCTTTGCGTCTTCCAACCCATGGACAAGAGATGGTTTCCTGTTTACTATGATGGATCCGTTTCCCTGTTGACCATGATCGTTATCTCCCCAAGCGTGAACTTGACCAGTATCAGTAACTGCCAAGCAATGCAAGGCACCAACAGCCACGTGAACCACCTTCTTGCCTCGGAGTCCTTCAACAACTGTAGGTCTCCTAACGTGGTGATCGTTCCCGTGACCGAGGCGAAAGTAATCACCTTTTCCCCAAGTCCAGACTTCTCCATATTTGGTGAGAGCCAAAGAAAATTGTGCTCCGCACTCGACTTGAACGACTCCCAGGCTGTTTAATCTATCAACTATCAAGGGAGTGTAACATCCATCGCTTCCTCCTCTTCCTAATTTGCCAAAGTCTCCATCTCCCCACGAGTAGACAGATCCATCTTCAGTCAAGGCCATTGTTTGGGCGTCTCTACTCCCACAAGCTACTTGAACAACTCTTTGCCCTACTAAAGCTTCGACTAATTTGGGTTTCAAGTGTGTTATGGTATCTCCATGACCTAATCTTCCATATTCTCCAAGACCCCAGGTATAGAGTTCTCCATTGCTAGCAATTGCTGCTGAATGACCCGATCCACAAGCTATGTCTCGGATCCTCTTTGATTTTAAAGCTTCAATCAGTCTTGGTTTATCCAGAGACAAACGATTTCCATGACCCAGTTTTCCGTCTTCACCTTCTCCCCACGAGAAAATTTTTCCATCCTGAGTTAACGCCAAGGCATGCTTTCCTCCAGAATGAACTGCTACTTTCTTTATTACATACTGGCTCAAGAATGGAATCGGTTTTGGTTCATAGACATTGTTATTGTCACCCAAGCCGAGTCGGCCGTTAGTTCCTTCACCACAGGCGTACAATTTCCCTTCCTGGCTGACAATGAAGAGAGTTTTACTCCCTCCAGCGATATGAATTGGTTTCAACTTTGAAAGAACCTCGCTGTAAACTGGAAGCTTGATTTTGGAGCCCTTGAGACCACCCAGTTGATCTTTATCATTCAATCCCCAGACGTAGACAGCTGAATGTTGCTGGACATCACCTGCTCTTTGCGCGATCATCTGTTCTTGTACCACTTCCCAATCGGAAGCGAGAAACGAGACAGAGGTAGCTAGTTGATTTTCGTAAATCTTTTTACGTCCAACGATCTGTAGAGCATGAATCTTGCAATCTATTCCCCCATTTCTACACTGCTTGATTAAGATTTCAATACAAGGGTAGTACTCTTTCATGTCTTGCAGTAAAATAATACTAGTATCTGTAATTTTAGGTGTTATCGTTGACAGTTCTAATAAACTATTGAAAGACTCTCCAGCGTTCATTGCAATCAACGAAGGTGTGTAACTACTATCCTGAGGACTGATGACTATTTTCAAAGATTGAACCAATATACCAGGTAGCATTTCTAAACGAATCCAATGTTTTCCTTGCGATCCAGAACTCTGCCAATATTTTCCAGATCCGTCTACCAAACGAGTTGCCCAATTCTCTCTTGATGATACGCTCAGAGTTCTAATACACTTGGACCAATCTTCAAGCAAAGAAGATTCGGAAAAATCTTGTCTTTGATATCTCCCAGGCTTTCCGGCATAGACAGCAGCTGATCCTGGTTCTGCTATTCTATTAAACCCATGGCGATGAGATCTTTTGGTATAAAAACAGTTTTCACAGAGGTTGAAATTTTCACAAGTCTTGCACTTGAACCTCGGTCCCGAGATAGGCGACAAGTGGCACGAATTGCAGGAGACAGCATGATGACATGATGGAACTCTTTCCATCTCAGCTGCACATCCAGTCCAGCTACTTTGTTGAGCAAAGTCCACAGAAACATCCTTTCCATTATTGAGAATCCCCGTAACGACTCCAACACTTGAGTGATTCACTGATCCCCACTTGTACTTTGGAATAGCTACTGAAGCCTTTACTCTGACTTTGTCGCCTACTTTTAAGGCTGGTGGTCCTGGCAAAGTTGGTGGATGGCCCAGAAGTTCAATGTGGATAAACCGAACCCAGTAGGAATCTCCTTTGTGTTGCCAAGCGACCTGGACATTGAGGTCATGTAAACCTTCAGGGTCGATTTTAACAACCTGCCCCACGTCACCATACTCGACTTCTTCGTAGGTTTTACAACAACGGACTAACATTCCAGCAGTCACATTATCACGAACATAGACAGCATACTCATCCACTGATAGAAAGTCTGTTCTCTTCATATAAGTTGGTTGATTAATGGATCCAACATCGTGAGTAGATGGTGAATCATCTGCATCGTCACTGGATGATTCTTCAGACTCGGTCAATCCATCGAGACTCGATAAAGTCTCTATGTCGCTCAAGACTGTATCCGCATTTTCGAGCAACCAACCGACAACAGTTTCAGGCGTGATGTTACTCTCACCAACACTCAGACTTTTGATTGCAAACTCGACATTCTTTTTGTGGAATCCCATCTCTGTTAGTTGCATTACCAAAGGACTCATTGGCAAAACACTTTTCTTTCCGGTGGACTTACAGTGCCTCTTTTGACTAGAAGACAGAGAAACCAAGGAACAATCAGATGCTGGAGTTCCTGGTCCTGATCCAACTCCTCGATGAATCGGAGTATGTCTCAACTCTGAGGCTAGGTACTGAGAAACTGCTAAAGCAGCTGCTTCCAATTCTTCCTGTTTAAATATCGGCTTTAGTGGTTGTGGCTTCGTAGCCCTGGCTAACAATTCCTGAAGAAGAGTTGTTCTATCATCATCGTAGTCTGATGTGTAACATCTCAACACTCGTCTTAATTTCTGTTGGTACTCAATTAGAGTCCTGCCTGCATTCAAAGCTCCTAGCTGTTGCTGTTGCATTCTTAATATTGAGGTGTTTACTGCACCAGCAATAACTGGCATTCCTCCAGGTCGTTTGTCCATTCTGCAGTGACCCAGAAGTAAATTTCCCCAGGTCGACTGGAGAGTTTCTGTCATGAGCATTCTATCAAGATGAAACTTTTCAGTAATAAGTTTAATCCCGACGAAGGACACTTTCCTCCTACTCCCAGTTTCGTGCATCTGAACAACCAATTTGGAATTATGAGTAAATTTACAAATGGTTCCAGCCTGTCCATCAACTTGCACTAACCCTCCGATCCTTGGTCTACTGTCGAGACCTCCAACTACAATGAGAGCTGCCATCACAGTTTGTTGAATACTCGAGCTGTTTTCTCCTCCGTTTTCATTCATTTGAATATGAAAAAGTGGTCCATCGCTCAGAAGGTCTGATGCCAAGGATAATTTTGCAGTCAGGAAAGTATTCAGTGCTGCATTCCATCCAGGAAGAGAGTGAAGAGATCGGATGAGCATAATGAGCTCTTCTGCTAGGGTAGAACTTCTAGAAGCTGTCAATGAAACTCGACACTTGTTTGCATGAAGTTCCGAATTGACTTCAGCCTCGCACATTAGAGCCATTTGACCTAGTAACTTGAAAGTCTTATTCAAGAAAGGTATCATCTCCGAACTATCAATAGACCAGGAAGGCAGGACAATACTCAGAAGTCTGATCGCCATTATCTGTTTATGAAGATCAGGATCATTATCTTCCACAACCATGCTTAGAAGAAAATCTACCCATGCTGGAGTGCTCAGAGCTCTGCAAAGGCTTGTCGAATTAGCAATTGCTTTTAAAACACTCAAAGTTGCCCAATTTTCATGATGATCTTTAGCTAATTGAGTTTGCATACTCGAATCTGCCTTGCTCGCTGTTGAAATTATCCCTCGAAGAATAGAGGCAAGGATCTTGATAGCCGAAGGTTGAACCCCTTTGGCTTCGATGCCACAGGACAGCAGAATCACCCTAAGAAGGGAGGTGGAAGCATTTTTAAGATATGTTGTAGGATGCAATTCTCTGATACTACCCTTGTCCATCTTATTAGTATCAACGGGAGAATCGCTGTCTGAATCACTTTCAGGAGGAGTTGGAGGTTCCGCCAACTTCAAATCATATTTCCCCTCCTTTCCCATTCGATAGGAATTTGTAGTTCCGTTGTCCCATTTTACTCTAATCCATCCGTCTTCTCCAAGTTCTCCAATAACGGTCCCCTCTCCAGGAGGTGGACCATCCTGATCACCCCATTTCCAATCAACGCCTCGAATTACTCTCGTATTGATTTTCATTAGAGCAGCTAACTCAATCCCACTAAGCTGAACAGCCAGAGGTTTACTTTTGTGAATAATGTCTTCATAGATCGCTAAATTTTCCTTCGGCTTCGAAAGATCATTCTGTGAGGAAGGTCCAATCTGTCTCAATAATGTCAAAATACTTGAGAGGACTCCAGAGTTGATTAAGAGGCCAATTTCATTTGAATGCTGATAGTTCGTCAGCATTCCCAGAATAGTCAATATGAATCTCGCTCTTGGCAATTTCCTCAACCAAGTGTAGGTCCCTTGATTCAAACTGCTTTTCCCACTAGCTTTAGGTTTACTGGATAATTCTGCTTGGATCACGTAGGCTCTCAGTGCTTGCACAGCCCACAGAGTAACTTTTCCTTCAGCTAAAATCACCTTCAGTCTCAAATAGGGAGTTACCAACTGGATATTCTTTAAACAGTGGGTTATTCCATTTGGAAGTAACTTATTCTCGTGAGTGAGACCTAGCCATCCATTCAACAAAGAATATTTGACAGAGTTAATCAAGTAGTCCTTCTTCAGGAGCTCCTGCATCATGCTGAGACCTTTCTCTCTCATTTTCGCCCGTTGTATTTGACAGTACATCGCTCTGCGAAGTGTCTCCACATCTCCACTTTCTTCAGAAACAACAAAGTTAATTATATTTGTGGTCAATTCGCCAGGGTCCAATACGAGAGGCTTGCGCTTTACTTTATCAGTCAGTTGTCTAATGACATTCGTTATACTGGATATTTCTTCTGATTTTTGTGGCAGTGTTGAAGAGGGTGTTTCGTCCTTTGGAATTTTATCCTCCTCAGATTTGCCCTTCACTTTTGCGTTCTGGATAGAAGCATTGACTATATCTTCCGGCTTTGCTGGAGAATCCCTCGTTTTTCTGATATCAGCAATGACTGTCTGCACAGCCTTTTTGAATTTCGGTACAGTAAACAAAAGCTTTAAATCTCTCAGTCCCTTTATTTCAGTACTAGTCGCTGGTCTTACTTCGTAGAGTAAAAATCTACATTTCTCTTGAGCTGGAGCACAAACTTCCTTGTAACTTCTATTCTGCTGTTGCCTCGTTCGTATTAAATTCCACTTGGTCTGATGGATCGTTCTCACCATCTCAGCTAGAGGTTTCGTAAGCTTCACATTTCCTTCTGCGAGTTCTTTATCAACCAACGCAACTGTTTGATAGCCGAGGGTGAGATGCTTGATAACCGCGGCCATCAGCAGACGACCAATTTCCTCAACTGGATGATCGCAGCAAAAGTCAACGTGAGAAAGGAGATTGTTCGTTTTGCAAAATCTATCAATGATAGTCAAAAAAGATTGAACGTAGGTATCAGTCTTGTGGTTTTCTGCTAATGCTTGGATGAAAGCCGCGACTCTATCATCTGTTAGCTTTTGTGAATCATCTTTTGTACAAATGGGAAGTGTCGGCTCTGTAGGAGAATTAGCTGCAGTTGAATTGGTGCTCCTAGCTTCGCCCTTCTCTTCCTCGTAGGGATTCGGAGGCTGAAGGATCTGCAAGCCACCTCTGAGGAAATTCGCCTCAAGCCAGGCACCAGCCTGTTCTTCTGCCGGTTGAAGAGCTAAACTCTGTCGCATCCTGTAAGCATGGAGACCTAGGACAAAACTCGTTGCTCTTTCCATATCTAACAGAGAAAGACACACGTCTGTGACTTCGATAGTGAACTGTGTGTTTTCTGGTTCAGGTTGGCAATATTGTCCTACGAAGCATGAATCCATCATCCCCTGCGAAGTCTGCAAGTTAGAGATGTTTATCATCGTCGAAGTCGCGTCTCTGTTAACTAGCCTATTGAACATTTCCATGGTGCAGGCACCCTCATATCTGAAATCTTGAACATCGTAGACATTGTTGTTAATAACAACCCACAGACCACCATCGCGATTGTGGTTCTCCAAATCCGCCCAGCGAATCAGGGAAGGCTCGTCCTGGGCGGAAGTTTTGCTTCCATGTTGGGGAGCGATGATTCCCGGCCAGGATAAATCATCAGCGTCATCTTTCTCGATTGTTGGAGCGAGTCTATTGAACTGATCCAAAACATCCAAGACCGGGGCAAGGACTGTCATCCAGTTCATGTTTAGAAGTAACATCGGGTAGTCTATTTGCAGTAAAATCAAGCAAACTATCAATTCAGGCAAGAGGACATTTATAATATCAACCTTCAGTGTCGCCACAACCAATACAAAATACTTGCTGTTCGTTCCTGCAAGTTCAGTAGCTAGAGGAAGAATCTCCTTGACGTGGTTGCAAATCTGACAGATGTACTTCTTGAGCAGAGATTCGACTCCCAGCATTTCCTGATCGTTGGGATCTTCCGTTGTAGAATTATTGATACAGTGAAGCATCTGTGCAATCAGTAAACGTTGAAATCTTAGCAAAAGGTTCAAACTAGGATAGTTATCTAATTTCGGAAATTCCTCGTTTCGATTCGCCTGCTGCAGAGCTTGAAACCTCGATTGGGTGATACAAGTTCCGTTTCTGATCAACTGTTTGACGAGTTGGAAGAGCGAAATCGTTATGCTGTGCTTCTCCATATTGAATTCTTTTGCTTGTTTCACCTCTCCAGCTTTTGTGGATGACGAAATTGAGTCTTTATTATCTGAAGTTTCGGTAATTTCAGCTTTTATAGCAGCTCTTAGAGCCATTTCCAAACCTCCATCTGCCATCAGACTGGACACTAATAAATCCGCCATAAACTGCTGACCCCTGTTGGTATTTGACTGTTCCAAATTGTTAGAGTTTGGCAGAAAGCCAGAGAGAGTTTTCGCTCGTTCGCTGGCAGTCGGGAGCAAAACACTCCAGCCAGTTTGCAAAACAGCCTGCGCAGCTGTCTGAATCGTCGCTAAAATTCCTGGACTGCTTGCCAGATTAACACATCGTTGCTTGAGAGAATTTAACAGAGGAGTAGATCCCAAACCTATCAATTTTACGTCAAAGTTGTGCGTTATCATTGCATGAAGTTGAAGTCTAAGCAAGTTTAGTGCCGAAACAATCAAGCATTCATGATCCTGCGTCGGTGGCCTTGATCCTGGCAGACCTTCACACGACTTAGCTAGAAGCGAATCAAGATACTTAAATGTCTCTTCGCAGATGTCAACTACAAAGGCGATTCTCTGCGCAACTGACCAAGTCGAAGTCGACCAAGCAAAACTCTGAGTTGGTCCACAGACTAAACCAATTACACTCTTGCTTGATAAACCTGGACACAATGTTGGTTCGGAAACCGTTGAGTTCAAAGAGGGATCAATCTGTCCGTAGTCATTTCTTCCCCATCCGTAAATCAACTGATCTTCCGTTAGAACCAATATGTGTCCACTTCCGACAGAAAGATCCCTAATCTTTTTCAGTTTCAATGCCTCGACGAGTTTTGGATATCTCACATGATCCTCATTCCCGTGACCAAGTCGATATCCATCACCTTTACCCCAGGTGTAAACTTCTCCATGAGCAGTTAACGCCGCAGAAAATTGCCCTCCACAAAATACTTGTACTACATTCATGTCCAACAATTTGTCGACAATTTTTGGATTTTTTGAACCATCCGATCCACCTCTTCCCAGCTTGCCGTAATCACCATCGCCCCAGGAAAATACGATTCCAGAAGCGGTGACGCATAGGGTCTGAGAATCTCCACTTCCACAAGCAACATAAGTCACCTTGTGGCCATTTAGAGCTGTAACTAACGTTGGAACCATGATATCGTCGCAAAATCCGTGGCCTAATCTTCCATAACTTCCTCGACCCCAAGTGAATAATTCACCGTTTGCGGTAATCGCCGCGGAATATGTGCTTCCACATGCGATAAAGGTGACGCCTTTATCAGATAAAGCTTCGATCGCAGAGGGTTCGTCGCAGGAAATGCTGTCTCCGTGACCAAGTCTGCCACCATCTCCGTTTCCCCAGGAATAAACAATACTGTCTTCCGTCAAGGCGAGGTAGTGTTTCCCATCAGAATGAGAGGCAATCATAGCCACGACTTTATCGGCAAAGCCGTGAACTTTTTGGGGATACTGGGTTTCCGATCCGTAATACATCATAAAGACTTTTCCGCTCAACGAGAGAATCATCAAGGCTCTTTCCGTGCAGCAGAGTTGCTTCACTCCCAATTCTGCGATAGCGTCACAGTAGAAAGGACAAGTTCCACTGCTGAATTTTATTCCACCCCAGGCTAAAACTTCCTGAA
>UWOG010265089.1:0-10825 GCA_900490065.1 Neuroterus quercusbaccarum
TTGGCTAATCATTTTAACCAAATCAAAGTAGAAATAGAGAATATTGAAATATTGAAAGAATGGATTCAACAAATAAAGCGAGTACAAACGAAAGATTAACTCCTAATTAAATTTTGGATTTTGATGAATTTCGCATGTGATCCCAGAAAATTTTGATCGGTTCGAAGGTATCTCGCATTTAAAAGATTTCTGAATATGTCATGTTGTTTCAGTGAATCAAAAAGGATTTAAGAAAATATACAAGAACTTCAATGGATTTTGAGGGTTTCCTGAATATTCGGAATGATTTTGAGAGGTTTCATCGAATTTGAAGAGGTCAAAAAAAGGCTAGGGGGTTTGAAGCATTCCGAGAAATATTGATCAAACATTCTAAACATCGTTTAGATGAATTTAAAGTCAAATGCTTCTTAAAGCATTTTGTGGTCATCCTTCACGATTCCAAACAATTCATCAGATTTTGAGGTATCACGAGGAATTTCACATAACTTGAAGATTTCGAAGGTTAATGATTATGAAATGATATCATGAAATGGATAAGAAGATTTTTCATGCAATAGGGAATCGCACGAATTTCCAGTATTTCGAAACGGTTAAAAAATATTTTATTCCTCTTCAAGAGATCAGGAATATTCTCTCGGATAATGATAGTTTCCGAATCATTAGGCTGGATTCGACATATTCCATATGGTTTCAAGTGATTTACAAATATAACCATGGGTTTCTAGTAATGTTGAATTATGCCTAATGACTCTGATAATTGAAGAGACTTCTGAAAACTTCTAGACATTTCCAAAGAATTTCAAATTATTTTGACTCCAGGAAATAGATTTCATCAATTCGAAATGAAATGAATGGAATCGAAATGGAATGGAGTCGAAAGAGAAATACGTCCAAAAAGCACCTGTGAATGTTTCCACTAACCCTTAGAATATTTTATCGGATTTCATGACATTAAAGATATCCCCACAAATTCAAAGGAGTTCCAAATTTTGTTTAAGAACTGTATATGACTTCCACGTTTTTCGAATACGTCAAGGTATTTTGAAAAATTGTGTACGATTTTTGGAGATTTCGAAGCATTCCAAGGTATTCTGGAAAATTTGATAAGCTCCGAGATTTTCGTTCAATCTCTGAAGACTTCCAGGTGTTTCAGGGATTTTCCCGGTTGTTAATGGTTTTTTTTTAATATGTTCTATAAATAATTAAAATTTTGATGATATCGGAATACTTCGAGTAATTTATGTATTTTATGAATTGATTTTCACGTTGTCAACAGAATCTGAGATCTTAATCGATTCTAAAAGAATGAAAAATATATATGAAATGGTGAAGGGATCCGGAAGAACTTCGTAGGATTCCGGAAGATTGAAATAAATTTCTAGAGAATTCCAGAAAATAAAAGGAATTAGATTGAGATTCTTGAGGATCGTATAAATTCCAAAGTATTTGAAACAATTTCACAAGATTCGAAGGATCCTAATCAATCCACCAGGATTTCAAGGGATTCCAAATAATTCTACGAATTTTGTCGTTTTTTTTATAGACTATTTTGATGCAGAAGTTCAACCTAATTTCATTTACAATGAAGAGATTTCAAATGACTCATACTTCGCGGCATGAATTACATTTCATTCTCAGAGATTTCTTTGAATTTCCAAGAATCGAGGAGAGGAGATTATGATTCAAAGAAGCTTCGGCAATTTCCAAATGCAGTGTACACCAAAAATCAGAGTGATTCACCCGTTGTCTGAAAGTGAATTGAGAAGAAGTAGGGGAACCGGTTCAAGTCCAAAACAAGAAAATCAGATTAGTGTCTTCTGAATTCTGATATATCTATTTTCGTTCCAATTTTGTATAAATTGAAAATTAACATTATAATGAAGCAGCAAGTTAATTTGAATATAAATTATATGAATGAAAAAATAAACAATTCATGGTGAAGTAAAACTATTTTTCGAAGCTATTTAATGAAATCAGTGAGATTTCATGAAGATCTGAATTGCGATATCTTTGAATCTTCAACGTATCTCAGCGTTACAGTTTAGATGATAGTTTCTTCTTTAGAATAGGCATATCGAATGATTTCAGAAAATCAGGCTACCCACCAAACACGAATAATAGAGACAAATTTTTCATCTTCGGAAGTTCTATTGAATTGCCTGTTTTATTTGTTGGTTGTCGTGGGACTATTTCTGAGATATTGGATTTTTCACAATAAAAAAAAGTTATTGGAAAAGTCATAATAAAGTTCGTGAAAGCTTCGAAGATGAACAAGTTCCCTTCTCTTATTGTTCGTAATGAAAATGAAATATATAAATAACCCGAAGAATAGAGTAATCTAATACCATCTTCACACTACCAACCTGATAGAATCTGCAATGTTAAAAGATATTGCATACAAATAATTTAATTTCAGCGGATTCACGGTTGAGCAATTTTGGATGCGAAAGTGGATCCAATACTGCATAATTTTCAACGTTAGACTTTAAAATTAAATTTTCTGTAAATTACTCACCTAACGGTCAGAAACTTCGTAGTGTGAAATCTGAAATTGTTTGTACAATCTGAAAATCCCAATTATCATGAATATCTTCACTTTCCGGGAATGAAATGAATATAAATTTCAGGATATTTAGAGTTGATGCTTTCGAAATTTTCGAAGGAAAAGTCGGCAGTTAATGATAAAAATTTGTCGATTTTGAATTGAAAGTAACATTGTTGATTTTTTTATTTGACATGGCGATTTTTCTACAGACAGGGAATGTATGAAACCTATTGTATTTGATAATGACTACTGCAGTTGATGTGACTTTGATACTTTATATATAAAAATAAGAAGATGTTTGAGAATATTTTTCAACCTGAATAGTTGACAATCGTAAAAGTTGAATTTTATTTGGAATAAGAATATACAAAATAATGTGAAAACATATTCAGTTTGATGAAAGGTTGCGATTCATGCTAGTTGCAGAATCAGTCACGGATGAAATATATCGTTTTGTTGAGAACATAAAACGGCATAAAATTTATTCATTCGAGAAAAAAAATTTCAATTGTATCGATATTTGAATTTTATGAAGGATGACGCAAAAATCTAAACATTATCATAGATCTGCAAAATCTGGAATAATTGAAGCAAATACAAGAATTTATTTTTTCTCGGACATCTGATAGTACTTTTAGTCTTAATTGAAATAATTTCCACGCTCACGTTAAAAAAATAATCATATTACTGATATCTTCTTCCGTAATATTCATTTTCGATCATACAAAAAAGATTCACAATTGATACTAAATTTTGTCTTGAATGATTCTTATTCTTGCTTACTCTCTGAGAAATCATGGTATTTTTGTACGATTTCCATATGTTGTTTTTTTTACAGAATTTGCCGTAAAATACGAACTTTCGGGAGGTGGACTTTCCGTTGTCAGAAATGTTTCATATAAAATGAATGTTAATACTTTTTCATGAATATGCGATTTGATTCCGTTAAAATTCGAGATTGAATTATAAATTTGAATTATCAGTTTTTCTAATCAGGTTTCTCGATGTTGAGTCTTTACCCTTGACACTATCACGCCGGGCCTGCTATCATCTTTGTGCCTTATACTCTAGACCTTCGACCGTTGATATGAGGCGGTAATGATGTTCTTGTGGTTGCTCGCTCGGTTCAAGTGTTTTACAAATGGAAATATATTCTCAAAAATTTGTCCACATGTTTCTTTAACTCATGAATTTCTCCTCGGATATATTTTTCATCTATTTTTTTTGAATTGTACCTATTTTTCATCTATTTTTTTTGAATTGTACCTTCTCACATTTTGAGAAGAATAGGTACTGCGATAACAGTGAGTGTCTAATTTTTTTCCGCAGAGGTTCAACATATTACATTTTTGATTAGGCTCATTCATGATCAATCGATTTCTCTATTCCTCCACTTTTGTGAAATAATTAGCGATATTTGGAATTCGGGTGTGTTTGTAGTAAGCAATTGGGAGAGGCTGAATCGCGGTTTTAGCAAGCGAATAATTAAACCTTTTAGACCTTTGTGGGAGAATGCAATCGAATGTATGGGCATGTGCATTTCAATTATTCAGGAGCTTACTCACAAGCGAGCGAATCAAATACTGTTAAGGGGAATGCACACGGGGTTCATGGTTTGTGATTCTAAAAGGACAACCTTGGCTAACCGTGGTCATTCATACGTAGAAGCTTGCGAATGGTGCAATCGGGATAAGTTAAAGTGGATTGCGTATAACTGGGCTATGAAATGAGAAAAAAACAACATTTAAGTACATTCCTTCACGGCGAAGTTCTTTTCCTATTCGGAACCTACTCCTCCATGAAGAAAAAATAAGTTTTATAGTTCGATAACGTTAGTTCTACGTATTGGTCCAATTTGGACCATCAATTGTAGTTCCTTTCGAAATTTAGATCCTACTTTATAACTTTTCCATCCATCTACAGCAGGCTTTTGTACGCTCTCTGAATACATTCACACTTTTTATTCTTCCTGAAGAGAAAAAAATTGATTCACGTAGGCGTTTAAATGAACTACAGAATTATTGAATCCCACGGAATTTTGAACCAGTCACGGAATTTCAGGGGTGACACCACTCCATTGTTGGACATGGAATTAGTTCGTGAAATATTTTTTTGCTTATAATGTATAATGTACAATGTTGCTCTTCTTGGTGACTGCTTCACGTTTTCAGTTGAGAATTTATCTATAATGTTGGAAATTCCTGTATCTTCTCGAGAGGTAATTGTTTGGAATAGTAAATAATCCTTTTATGAGAATCAATGTCTTCTGTTCGACACTAGTATTTTCCTAAATTAACTTTCCAACTGAGAATTTAACGATATCCATTATGTACAATGTTTTTTGAACAAATGGGATTGTCCACTTTGAAAATTCATCTATCGAACTAGAGAATTCAGAAATTTTGTTCAAAATTCATTTTTTGATTGTATATTGAGATATTCAATTCCAACATGAAGATGTATCTGTTCTAGGTGGAAATCGATATATTCTGTTGGGCATTTTTCTTCTTTGGTCACATAAATGAGCTCATCAGTTGAAAAATTCATCTTTTTGTCCTAAAACTCATTTCTCCGGTTGAAATTGTATCGTTCTGTAAGGAATGTGTGTTTTTCTTCTGACCGTACAGAATTATGACTTACTAATGTTTCGAATGGGATTTTAAAAATTCAAAATTGCAAGAGCACCGAATTTTTCATAGAAAAACTCTGTAAAAACTTTTGAAGAATTACCACAAGCAGAATTCTCACACAGTCATTTCCCTTGTATTGATTGAATCTATCAGCCAGCGAATGTCAAATTTCAGTTAACCCATTTCTGAATTCTTTGGAATACGTTGGAACATTCCAGGGTGAATTGGAAGAATATACAAGTTCTTTGGAAATTAGAATAATTCCAAATGATTTCAAAAAATTTTAGAGATCCAAATTCGAGGTTTTATTACATAATTCCATAGATTACAGTGAAGCTTCACGAAATTTTCCAGGAGTTCCAGAATATTTGAAGAGATAACCAAGCAATTCATGGGAATTCTAAGGATGTCCATGCATCAAAGGAATTTTCAAAGAATTCAAAAGATTCTGGCGTATTATCAAAATTCTATAGATTATTCAGGAGATTGAAGATTTCCCAATGCGTTTTAAATTATTTCAAGGGATTCCCAGACCATTTTATAGGGAGTCAAAGTATTTTTGTGATTTCTAGAAATTTCAATGAATTCTAACGATCTTAGGGGCTTTTCAAGAATTCCATTGATATTTCAGGAGTTCCAAAAAGTTCCAAAGTGTTTAAAAATATCTCAAGGGATTCTCAAAGGATTTCGTGGAAAATCCAAGTGTTTCGAGGCTTTTCAGGAATTTCTGGTATTCAAAGGATCTTTCGGCATTTTTGAAAATTCCATAGATTTTTCATGAGCATTGGAAATTTTGAGGGTATATCAAGATATCTCGAAGAATTTCTGGAGGGTATTATGAGAATTAAGAGTATTCTAATGATTCTCAGGAATTTGAGAGAATTTTGAGGATCTTAGAGTATTTCAAAAAATTCCATTGCATTGTAGAAGCTTTGGAGAGTTTGAAGAGATTATAGGATATCTTGATTGATTTCCAATGAAAATCCTTTGTATGAGTTTTATTTGTTCCTCAGGATTTCGAAAAATTACATCAGAATATGACTAGGAGTTCCCGAATATTCTTGAATATTTCAGGTCTTTTTCAAAGGATTCACGGAATCTTCAATTTCTTCCAATAATTTAATAGGAGTAGAGGAGATTCAAAATGATGCAGGGTATTCTTAAGTATGTGAAGAGATTCGAAGAGATTTACGAGGATTTCGAAATAATTATTTGCCGGGAGTGAAAGAATTCGTATGATTGGAAAGATTTTAAGAGACTTTGAAATATTTTTTGCAATTATTTGGTTTATTTCGTACTTGATCCTGTTCCAAATTGACTCAGTTCTACTCGATATGACACATTTTTATTTCACTCCTTCGAAATTATCCTCAATCATTTTAGTCTCAAATTTGATTCCAACGGATTCGATGTAATTCATTCGAATTCCCTGGAATTCTTCTGCAACTCCTTTGAAACACACTGACTAAAATCACTGGAATCTAGAGATTTGTTGATTTCGGAAAATTTCCCAGTTCGCGTAAAGTATGTTCATATTACTTGAATAGTTTTTAAGTCTCATCGATCAAATTTCGTTAAATTAGTCAGATTATGAATGCACATCAGTCACTTTTTGGGTTTTGCTTCCTCAAGTAAATTAGAATCTGGAAATCTTGTGGAAAATGCATTAGAAATCGGCAAATGAAGATGAACATCCGTTAGGTAATTAATAAAATAGTGTGCAAAAAAGATGTCACAAGATCAAAATGTTGGTTATTCATTATCAGGAAAAATGAAAAATTCGTTAAAAAATAGTTATCAAAAACATGAAGTTTTTCAGTCTGTATGCTGGAATAATTCATTGTGATTCTTGTCTAGATTTCACGAATATGTGTCATTTTATTCCCTCTAGAAACATAATACTTTCTCTTGCTTCCATTGTCAAAACATATATCTCTCATTTTTCACAAATTGATATGGTATTACTAGACATATGGAATGTCCTAATTAATTTATAAGGTCGATAAAATTGATAGCGGTAGAGTTTAATGTTAATAATACATAGTAGCCATTAACGAAGAAGTGTCTATCATCATATTAATGATCTGTTGTTACGAAGACGTCCTTAAGAGGAGGCTAACAAGGATGCAGTGGAATATAGTACGATGGATCCAGGATAGTTATTGAATTTGGCGTGTGTTATACACTAGATACCCGATCATACGATTCTTGTTGGACGTTATTGAACGAGAAACCATTTCATGTTTGAACTAGATATCGAGTTCCCGTACTTGCAAGACATCCTTTGTTAGAACATCATATGTTCATCAATAATCATTAAAGTTCCTTGCAATCACCTCGTGAATAGAAAGCCACATTCCAAAAAATGAAAATTACTATCTTAAGGAAGAAGCCACTTCAGTCACTCCCATAAGGGTAGCTTTTGCCTTTATTCAGGGTCCTGGGAATCCATGAACATTTAGGAAAGTTCTGGAATTTTTCGCATAGTCCTCGAATTCCCATTCATTTCAAGTGAAAATAGCTTTCCTTGAACATGCTCTTTACTGAACAAGAGAATTCAAGTTTAGGAAGTAGAAAAACTCATTCATTCAGACAATATATTGTTTATTTTATCAGTGTAAAGATTCTCGAGCTACACTCGAAATATCCCAATTTTTTACATTTAGTCACAGTTTGTTGACCTCTTACAAGAAACACCTTGAAAATGATGGAATCTTGTAATTTTTTGTTGTCCATATGCTCAAAGAATGTTTAATTCAATGTTCAATGAGATTACATACATCAGGACTGATTTCAAATTCGAATTAGTTTTTCCATGCCATTCCAGCAGTGTGGCCATAGGTTATAGAAAATTTTTCTATCAGGGAAACGTCAGAAACTCTTATTGGTTTGGGGGAGCAAAAGAATTCATATAGAATCTAGCGAAAATCAGGAAATTCTCAATGATCGAAAAGAATAACATATTCGGAATTTGATCATTTTCAATAGACATGTTATTTTGAAAATTATCAGTTAAGTTGATTACTGGTCCATATCTCCATTAGAAAGAACAACAAGTGCAAGGTCTAACAGTTCATTCGGAAGTTTCGAGCATTCTCTGACGGTATTTCACGTACAACTCACTGGAAATATCATAATATCCGATCCTACAGAAACTACTTCCGTAAGCACAAATGGCCTGTTAGATAGGAACATTTACAATATGTTATATATCTTCCTGAGGGAGTAGTATCGTGATCAGCCTAGTAGGAAAAGCTTTGAAATCTTCAGAATGGTTACAAACACACACATAAACATTGATTTTCATATTAGACTGATCGATAAATAGAATTATAATCGTGAAAAAATATAACTGTTCCATGATAAAAACATCTCAATGACAAAAAAAAAATCAAACATGGATCGACAAAAACTTCTCGAATTTTATGAAAGCTTTATCAGGAAAAACAACATCCACATCATCTATGAACTCATGGCAGATCAAGAAGACTTTCTCAGACATTGAAAAGACCGTATTCATTTTCAAAATTACATTTTGACTCATAAATCACACTAGCCAAAAGCATGAAAAATTGAGAGAATTCGTTTACTTTAGTTCGAGAACAAGCATAATATGCTTGTTTGTAATTTATTTTCCTTGTATTTTCATAACTTTTCTGCAGTTGCTTCCTCCTGATGGTTTTACTTCCAGTTACAAATTCTATTATTTGGGTGAAAGTTCAAAGAGTTCATTTTTTTTCTAATAATGCGAATATTTCATTAAAAATGTGATTTTTCTCTTCAAAATCAACTTCTGTGTTCTAAAGTTATATTTTGGGGTCGAGAATTGATATGTTTTGTTGAGCATTGGTTTTTAAATTGAAATTTGTCATAATTCATCGTGAAGAAAGCGATCGGTATTGGTTAGAAACTACCTTTTGTATTAAAATCGAACTGTGTCATAAGAAATTCATATATTTTGTTCGACACAATTTTTCCTTTCTCCTGATAAATTCGTCTTTTCGGTTTTTCATCATGTGTTTGGTTGAGAATTCAATTATTGGGTTCGTCATCAAAAGTCGAACAACTTCGTTTAAAACCGATTCTTCTGTTGCAGAATTACTCATTTCGAATCGAAAGGCCTCTCATTGTTGAGAAAAATCTTCTCCTTCCTGTTCAATATTGACTTCACCTCAAAGAAGAGTGTTCTATTATCTGTTCAAAATTCATCTACATAAAAGATAATTCAAACATTTTTCGGAAATTCATTCATTCTGACGAAAATTCGTGCTTCACAATAATTTTGATCTTGAGTAATTTTTTTTCCTCAAAATTGATCTTTCAAGTTAGCAGTTTTGTTTCAAAATCAAGGCTCTCAATGGGAAATTCGACTTTTCCGTTCATGAATGGAAATTTACTTTCCTTGGTAAGAACTTTGACTATCTGATCAAAAAGTTGAATAATCCATGGGAATGCGTGGTTTATTAAAAACAAAAAATTATCCAGGATTCAAAATTCATTTTTTTTTGTTAGAAGTTTATACATTTCGTCGAATATTCGGCTTTTTCAGAGTGAAAATCAACTTTTTTGGTTTGAAGTCAAACTGCTTTGTGAGAAACTAGTTTTTCATTCAAAGATTGAGCATATTCGCTAGATATCCGTCTCTTTTTGCAAATTTCTCTCCTTCTTGTAGGAGAAATCATAATTTGAACTGCAAATGTAACTGTTCGAATATCACGAAAAACTGATTCCGTTCAAAAAATGTATCTTTCTAGTAGAAAATTGATCTTCTCGGCTCCAACTACTTTTTTTTGTGTGCGGAAATGGATCCATTTGTTTGAGAATTTGGCTTTCCTGTTGAGAATTTATCTTCTCGGTAGAAAATTAACGTTTGCGGTTTAAAATTCATCTCTTTTGTTGGTAATACCACTCTGTTAAGAAATTTTTGTTGCTATCGAAGACAAATAATTCCGCTTAGAGAAATATTTTTTCCCTCGAAAAATCCTTAAGTTTTTTGTTTGGAAATTATAGTTCCCAACAAAAAATGGAACTTTCCCATTCCGAGTTGAAAATTCGTTGAATTTTCAAGGATATTTGATCATTCCGTTGAAAAATTCAAGCGCTTCGTTCGAAATTCTTCTTTTTCCAAATATAAGATTATTATTCTGGGTTTAAACATAGCATTTGAAGTTAGTAATTCAGCTATATTGTTCCAATTGCAGTTGTTTCACTCGAGAAGTTTGGAATTCAATGCTTTTAATATCGAACTTAATATAGTGCATCAAATATTCCTTGTTTTCGAGTTTTCATCGTGAATATACCCATTGACGTCCGAATTCCATTTATGAATAATATTTCCTGGAATGTGATGATAGGATTGACCTATCTTATACAGTACTGGTATTATATTCTGGCACTCATAAACATCATTTCACAAAATTTTTCATGCATTCAATGTTACTTTTTTTTCATTCCTATAATCCAAAAACAACTATTTTTTAAGATGAATTCTCAATTTCTCCGAAAAATTCCATTATTTTATATCTCAGCTCGTGGGAAATGAAACCTAATTCATTTCACGACAATATGTTAGGATAGAAGGCTATGTTTACATGATTAATTGCGGTTCTACCAATAATAATGTGTGGGCGTCGATTGCTGAAGAAAAATG
>UWOG010265228.1:0-16367 GCA_900490065.1 Neuroterus quercusbaccarum
GGAATCCTTCATTTCTTTTTGCAGAGTTCAGTTCACAATTCGAATGTTTGCCTAATGGTGAACCCATTTCTCGTGCTTCTCGTAATGATCCTTCTACTTCCCTGACTGCAGAAAATCAATCTTCGGCGAGATCTTCTCCACCTGCGGAGCCATATGTTTGTTCCAGGACCAGGTCTACTCCTATCAGGAGAATTTCTAATCGCATATTTGGTTATAAATTTGAAGATCTTGAATTAATCCGATTGGTTCCGCACTGCAATCCAAATTGTATATTCGAACTTCGAAGATTCACTTTTCCTCCAAATGAACCAATTCTATTAAGAACAGAGAGGAATTCCATCGCGACCATGCCAAACGAAGAACGAATAGTATTAACACATCCCAATGGTGATGTTTGTGCAATTTTGAAAAGAAAATTGAGCAGGAACTTCATATTCCAGGGATTATATAAACCTATTGGTCCTATTTCGAAACGGGCGAAATTCAACATGCACAGCGGTGCGATTGCCGAATTGACGACAGAAGAAATTGCCGAATGTGCAGTTGGGAACCAGATGTCAATATCAAGTAGTTATAGAGTATTCTGTATCGCCAAAAATACTGACCAGTGACAGAGAACTCCTCAGTACCGAGCGAAATCAGAAAATAGCAGTGTAATAATCCTTCGCGAAAATTTTTGCAGATGTAGAATGAAAATCTCAAGAATTGACTTGAATATAATTAGTAAGTGGCCACGAAACATAGTGGAATCATCGCTGTGTAATAAATCAAAGATTTACCACTACTATTCTATCATTATCCATTGCATATTGATTTTTGAGAATATTCATTCATTTTTTGAACGGAGAACTTGATTGAAGATAACAGATGAATAAGTGATTAGATACAGAATGCTCAAGAAGTAACAACCATCCTAAACATAACCGCGAATACTCTACTAGCGAATCTGGTATTTTTTCTCCCTGCCGCAAGTCATTGTTTCCCTACTAACATTCAAGCAATGCATCAATGGTATCTTCCTTCAGATTTATACTATTCTACCACAATGACATTTCTGATTGTATATCGAATCAACGTACGATTGTCTGAATAGTTTTTTCCAACGGCAATGTATATTCCAAGGTTATAGTCTGATTGTGAATTGTTGATCCACTTTTTTATGCATGATAATTTTAATGTATAAAATATGAAGCTGACATGATACATATCCTAATAGGATAATTGAAGGAATGTGTGTTTTTTCTATTCAGATGATATCTGTTACTGTTAATATTCATTTGTTAAATGAATAAAATCATAATCGAGATATTCAAAACAAATGACAGATAATCACGAATACTATCTGATATATGAAGAGCATAAGTGATAGGGGTTCACCTGTTTTGAGGCAAATTTGAAGCCACAGCAGGGATCTGAAAATAACGTCCCGATCAAATTACTTCTAAAGATGAAATGCATGTAGGATTTGAGGCCTTGGCAAGCAACATCAAATGCTGTACTAGATTCAGGCAACAGCGTTTTCTAAATTCGTAGCCTCGAGATTCATGGAGATCAACGGCTGAACCTGACTCTTATAAAGTATAAATATGTCAGGAGAACCCACTTCACCATCCGAATCTGAGAGATGAAGGCCACATTAAGGATTATATAAGCTGATTAAGAATCAGAATATCCATAATTTCATTTTTCATTTATTTCTTTATCAACTATTGTCGAGTTCGTCCTTTAGTCAGAGAAGATGAAGAATTTCTGCAATCTGGTCTTATCCTCATCTGTGATCTTCAATTATATTGGTGAATATGATATACTTATTCAGAATTCGGGTAGGAATTCTTGATGCTTGAGACGAATCAGAATTGTGGCGGATTGAAAGAGCACGAGGAAATTCCGAATGGACGCAACTGTACACGTCGACATTCGAGTGTTAACATATGGAACTCTTGCGACTGTGTAGGCTCACGTATATTCAATCGAGTTTATGCATTTATGATAGTCGATCATCTTATATCGAGCTGTCACCATCCTGAGCGTATAAGTTTAATGAGACACTTGGAAAATTCATTATTTGTTGATTCGAAGGAGCAATTTTGAAGTGCTTCGAATACCTGTATAAAATCATCCAATACTCCTCAAAGTTCCATCATTACGGATAGTCTTCATGTAGATAGTCTGATCAGTTCTCCGATCTTCTATTCCTCACAAAGGTGGTTTCAGAATGATAATAAGATTTCAGAAAGTGTTTTACCGGAGTCATGTCAAGGTGAGGGAATTCGGAGACGAAAGCGTCAAAAACAGATCCAAGACGAAAAGGAAACTTAGATGTTCAGTGAGTGTAACATATAATGCCATTCACAGTTCTATAGATGAGCTAGCGGATCGTTACAGGAACTGTCTGATGAGTGTGTGAGAGTCATTCGCTCTTAGGAACAGGAGAGGCTTTTTGGCGATCTGGAATCGCGATGGGGGTTCTCTCCGTAAGCGGAACTCTAATAGGTAGCGTAAAGCGTGGTGAAGCAAGAAGCAGCTGATGAGTTCTATGCCGGAGTATCACGATCATCAATAGGCGAAGAGAAAACCAGAGGATACTTCCAGCCACAGAGCAGGACTTTGCTATTCTGGCGATGGCAAACGGGACGTTCGACTCCTCGAGACCTATCCAGAGTTTTCGCGATAATCCAGGTGCGGTCTAGCGAAATTTTCCGTATGGGGTTGCCACGAGTCTAGTCAATCCTAATTATCCTTTCACACCTTCTCAGATTTAACTTGTGACGGTTAGTGTCTATACATAAAACTCCATTTAGTTATTGGTCTAGATCTAGTATTGTTCGAGAATACATTTTCTTGTCTGACTCTGGAGTATTTTGTCCCACTCCCTCTCTTCGATTAGTCTTATTCCTGCTGGTGTTCAGTGAGTTCCTGATTCCACGGTTGTTGAATAACGCTCTCGTCTGTATGTGTTTTCTCCGTCGTTCCTAATTGGATAGTTCTGTCTGAATCTGAACAGTTAGTTATTGCAAAATCAGTTCTTTCTTGAACGAGATCTGTCGTTGTTCCAGTCTCTGAATCAACTTTCATCTTGACGGTGCGGCTAGTATTTGATTCCTTTTGCCAGTGTTTTTGCGATTTTTTATCTCAGCCATTTTATGAGTCAGCAGTCTTCGTGATGCTCAAACATTGTTGTTTCGAAGGTTGGGTTTTTGAATTTTTCGCATCCATGGATGAATGCGGTAATGGATGCGGTCGTTATATTTGCCTGATTTTCCATCAGCTTTGCTCGATACTTTGGTCACCTTTCCTCAAGAATCTATATATCATTCTAAATTTACGGGCCTCCTGCTCGAATGAACACTCTTCGCATGTTTCTCGTTCGCTCCGTCTGAATTTTCGTTTCCTTCCAGATAATTTGGGATCAGCTGAGTCCATATTTCAATTGGTGTCCAATTCAGAACTCGATTATGCTTCTCTTCCCGATATTCCATCTTAATCATTCAATTCATTCCAATTTGCGACTTTAATTTCGAATACCGGAGTGAATCAAATCGACGGATTTCCGCTAGTGTTCATTTTGAACTGGTCATCGTACATAATATCGTCCCAATTATCCAGATGTTCTAAAATGATATTTCTAATTCAACGACTGTGATCCCTTCGCGAATCAATAACAGCGCAATGATGTTTGCAGCACTCATGCTCCATGATTGTTCCACGATGCTCTCCACATTGGATATGATCTTTCTCGATACTTAGTCCAGTCTTTCGACATTTTTCGCGTATTTGATTATTCTCCGATACATCTCTGGCCCGGAATAGTCTCCAAAAATGCTCACGTACTCCTCCTCAGAATCCAAGTGTTCTTCTTGTATTTGTTCGTGGTTCATTCCAGAACTCGGTTCCTCAATTTTGCAGGCACAACGAATTTCTAAGGATCAGAGTCTTCGGAAATGATATATCTAATTAGATCAGTACAGTGGAAAAAGAATTGCGAATCTGTTATTTGCCATTTCGTGAGTTCTTTTAGAATTCCTGTTACTCGCCTAATTATAGTGAAGTACCAGTCCTTTGTTCTTTATTGGATGTCCGCTTCCAGATCCTCTCAGCTAAGTAAACGCTTAGCTAACTTATGACGCTTCTCATCTAGATGCAGCATCAGGGACGACATTCGAGCTTCCTGTCATATCATAGGTGCTGAAATTAGAAGACCTCTAGATTAATAGGAGGGCGCATGTTGTTCTAACCCACAATGTGGATGATCGTAAGATGATTGTGTGATGATTCATCCGTACCACCTTGCCATCTCCATTAGGATCCGTGACGTTTTGATATCCATGGGCTGAGCGGATTCTATGAGTGACCTCATTTCCTCAGCGTTCATATGAAGCCCATTGCCGGTCACTTCGAAACCCAAATTTTAAATTCCTGAGAGGCTGAACTCGCATTTTCCTGAGATACACGTTGAGTTCTTATCATTCATTACATCTTACACAAGGTTCCAATTTTCA
Organism: Neuroterus quercusbaccarum; assembly: GCA_900490065.1. Classification (NCBI taxonomy): domain Eukaryota; kingdom Metazoa; phylum Arthropoda; class Insecta; order Hymenoptera; family Cynipidae; genus Neuroterus; species Neuroterus quercusbaccarum. The sequence goes on from UWOG010265228.1 coordinate 4,500, forward strand.
GGGAGATTTTTCAAATTCCGGATCACTATAACAATCTTAATTATATACAACCTGATTCGAAACTCCTCCGATTACCTCCGCAATGACGTCCTCAGCATAATTATTGCTCTCTCTATGATCATTATTCATCCTGAGTTCTGAAATGTGAGGAAAAAACAACTTGTCCTAAATTCAACTGAATATCATCTCTTTTTATCGCTTTATGCTATTCTTCTCATTCCTTTTGATCTCTTACGAGATCAAATCTGAGAAAAATTTGGTGATTGTTGTTTCAACTAATAGTACAGTTGAGAGAAAAACACCTGAATTCACCTCCATCGACACGTGATACCCTAGTTGTATCCTTAGAAGCTATGAGTTAGCAGATTCAGTCACAGACAAGAAGTGTTCTACTTTTTTTTTGCTTCCGTAGATATATAAATTTTCTTTCGAGGTGCTTCAATTACTCGAACTTTGCGTTTCCTGAAAGTTTCTTAGAATGTCAAACAAATTACTTCTGCAACTCATGAATCTGAGCGGTCATGGTTGCTTTTTGTCACCTTTAGAAGAATCATTCCGTTTTCGATTCATACTGTTCAGAGTTTGATTCAGTTTCAGGTTTTATTTTACTTCGTATAGATATGGCTGAGGTCGGAATCCCTGCTCCTTTGCTTACATTCGTTTCATCATACTTCATACTTCATCTCAATTTTTATCCCTTACTAATTGATGATACCTAACTCTCATGTATGCGTTGAACAAATCATCAGATTATCTGAACATGGAATAAGTGAGTGCTCCTGACACGTTTTATCTTTCGAAATTATTATTATAGAAGCGCTACAGATCGAAAGAACAGAAGAATAGCAGAGATTAATTCAATGTACATAAAAGATATCTCATTCTCCGTAATAAGTCTGCTGTCGTACGTTTGTGTACTACAATGATAATCTTAATAAATGATGTTATTTTCTGTTGTTGCAGAATTCAGTTCACATTTCGATTGTCTGCCTAATGGAGACCCCATTACAAATGATGATCGTTGTCAACCATCTTTTTCTCTTCCTCCTGTCAGTCCTCATTCTCCTACCAGGCCTGCTTCACCTGCCGAGCCACCTCTCCGGATCAGATCCAGGACTCCTCCTGCCCGGCATACTCTTCCGAGCGTACTTGGATTCCGATTTGATGAACTCGAATCCATTCGTTTGAGTCCCTACCACAATCTCACTCGAATTTTCGAACTTCGCCGATTCACCTTCCCTCCTGATACACCAATCCGATTGAGAACCAAAAAATATGATGTATCGGCCATGCCAACGGGAGAAAGAATTGTATTGTCGACCTCTGATGGTGACGTATGTGCAATGTTGGAGAAAACATCGAGCAAACAAAGTAATTTCCGTGGATTATTCAAAAATATTTCTTTGCGGTTGAAAAGGGCAAAAATCAACACGATCAGCGGCGAGGTTAAGGAATTAACTCCGGAAGAAATCGCGGAATGTCCTATAGGTCACTTGATCCATAGATGTTTTAGAGTATTCCGTGTATGAACAGATGCTATCGCAATTTTCAGAGTATCTCATTGTGTAGATCCAAAAATCCTAGGAACCCACATGACTCCATTCTCAGTTTATTCCAGGAAATTAGGGAGAACCCGACCACACAGTTCTCATACAACCCTGAGAATGACAATGTGTCAATTTGTAATTTGATAGGAGAAAGGAGAAGCTTCTGTTCATGTGATTTTCTCGAAACTTGCGCTAGATTTCGAAACGAGTAAATCTCTCAAATCACACTACTCTGTTCTGGAGACGAACCATGCCAATTTATTCGTGGTTGCACGAGGTTATTTCGTGAATTAACATTGTTGAGAAAGACAATTATGGAGAGAGCAGGTTCCACCAGAACAGAATAAAAAATTTCCTCTGAGTAATGAAAGTTCTCAAAATGATGGGAATACTTATTGCACGAAGATTGTATATAGGACAGACACTCATCTTCCGTGGTTCATGGAAGAATTTATTTAATATCATTGTTCCTGTACTGATCGGTAGAGCAGGTTCCATGTATTTGTACGACAGAAACTTTGCGTGCAGTATGTTCCAACTGAAATTCAGCGAATAAACAGTTTTATCACAGTTATGACTATTTTCAATCAAAATAACTGATATCTCTTGCTGAATATTTTGAAAGGTGATTTGTCTCATACATAAATTGTCAAAAAAATTACACATCATATTTCCCAATCTTCAAATATACTTATCAGAAATGAAAGTTGAGAATTGATGCGACGTAAGAACCATTTTTCTACAAAATGGAACTAAATGTGAGTATGTCAGTTCCTAATTCAAAAAGTTGAAGATCGTTAAGTTTCGTCCAAATAATAATCGTTGAAATATTATGTGCACGTGGCAATTATGATATTAATTCAATATACACGTCAACAGAATCCCCAATGATGTTTTCATTCAATACAGCTCTAAGACACATCAGCGGAAATGCTATAAGCTAATTTCGTTCCAAAAATTCTCAATTGCCCCTGAATCCTATTTTGCGGTCAGTTTGACCTTCTACAGTCAGCACAAATGTTAAATAATTAGGGAGGAAATAGATCAGATCAGCAAAAAAGCAATAGATCGGAGGGAGTTTCCACGCTCGGATATTTTTAGGGACGCTGAACTGAATCCGAGATCAGAATGACCTACATTCGAACTACATTAGAATGATTTTAACGCCCCTAATTGAAACCTGAACTCATTTTTCCGCATCTGATCAGGATGGAGGTCATTCCATAATAAAAACTGAGAGAATCATCGAATTGGAAATAATCTATCCCTTGGGACATCTTCGAGGTCAGAGGATCCATGAATCATGAATAGTTGGATTCCATGTATCTCTCAATTTTCATCTCATAATAGGAAGACCTTCATCATGTCCTGATAGGACAAAATGACCCTGATTCCGGAATGAGCGGCTATACGAACGTCCTCGAGTTCTGGTTCACGCCCATTGAATATGCGCATTTAATTTTGACCTTTACGTATCGTGGATAATGATATGGTGTGTTCAAGAATAACCCCAAACTTGGATTCTAGGTAGCCTAAAAACACCAAGGAATACAGGTTTTTCTGAGTAGCAGGTTTCCTCCATGCTGACATGCACTTGTCCTTGATCTCGATCTAATAGGTGGAACTGACCCTGAATACAGGTTGAGCATCCGTAATGAAGCAGATGTATGATGGCTTAGCTTGGGTTGCGCGATTCATTTTTGTGCTGTGTTATCCACCAAATTCCTTATCATCAATTATAGTGAGGATTCACGAACTATATCGAACAGATACGGATTCTAGAAAGCATCGAGACAATCATGAACTCATCGCAAGCCTCTTTCAGTACTCCTCCAGTCCCAGCCGTGTGTTGAATCCTGGAGCTTCAAATTTAAGAATACTGTTGTACCTGGGCGAAATATTGTGACAAATTGGAGGCAACATGAATGAGAATGTGACATAAAAGAAACCTTCAGTGTCTGACATCGCACATAGTCACGTGATGAATTTTATAAGAACGAAGAGTGGATAATTGATGAGAGATCATACAAGTTTCAGATTATGCAATTACACTCAGGGATGAGTCCTCTCCTCTTGATATCTTCTCCTACAGTATTGAATAGGAATAATAACCACATAACTGCTCTGCTCTTATCTATAGATTTTATAAACATTTCTTGACCCCAATTTGGCTTATCAATCCGTGAGCACCGGGTCTGTTATAGACCACTCCAATCTCGATCTTAGATTCAGGAACTGAAAGGAAACTGAATCAATAGAAGAGAATTGATTCCTATTCCAAACAGCATGAAATATCAGCGCGACTAGATCCATTCCGGCGCAAGGTTTGATTCATAATTGAGAGCGATTATCCCATCGAGACTACATTTTCCTGAAAACGTCCAACAATTCATTCGGAAATGGTTTCTGAAAAGAAATTTTCCAACAAACAGAGGAATATCCCATCGTTTCAGCTGACAGATCACTGAATTCGTAACTACAACAGTTTCCATCAAATTCAGATAAACTCGACCATGATAACACAAACCCAAATCAATGACATTCAAACCATCCCTGAATCTCAATCATATCTAATTTCGTAGAATATGCTTTACCACCGGGTGATTACATTATGATAACAATAATAATAACCTACGTTCAATCCATTCAATGAGTCCAGTATTTGTCCGGATGATTTCATTCAACTCCGACATGTCCTTTGGCTGATTTCCCGGAGCCAAAAGGGAAGGAAATAGAAAGTAACCCGCAAGATTCAAAATTTAGTAACCGAATTCTTGAAATGCGTCTAGAAAAATACTCAGAATAGAATCTGAGTTCTCGGAATTCTACAAGTGAAATACTCAGAATGGGAACTGTATTCCCAGATGCTACAGGAAAAATATTCAGAATAGGGACCGAGTTGGCACAATGCTAAGCCCATGATATTCGCAAAAAGGGACTTCATCTCGGACATGCTACAAAGCGAAATCAACTCTCATGTATGAACTGGATTGCCAGAGTGCTACGAAGCGAAGTTTGTCCGAAAATAAGGCACATTCAATTCAACATTGGGATGATCCTGAACTTGATCACAAATTTCCTGAATTCAAGATAGCAGTGAGAAGCCAAGAGTCCGCATCGTCTTGCTTCACCTCTATTATCTCTGCATCCTGATTGGCGGAGAGATCACGCAAGTATCGGAGTGTGCTTGCGTTCAAGAGAAATTCTTCGTTGTCACTCGAGCTTGTGAAAAATCGGCATTTCAAAGGAAAAATGAGGAAACGAACAGAATAAGTCCTCAAATTTGAGAATTCTCGAATTAAGTCATGATCATGATGTTACCTGCTACCACCGATTTAACAAGCCTCGACAAATTATATCGAAGAATCGAGAATAATTCTTGAATAATTTCAGAGGATTTCGACTTTAATAATCTCGTGCGTTGCAGGAAATACAATGAATCACAGTCTGTACAATCTTCGATCGACACGGGCAGTAAGGTCACTTGAATATATGTGTCTTTCCACTCAGAAATTATTGTTTATTCATGTGAAGATACAAACTCTAGGCAAAACCTCATCATTCTCGATACGGTCAGTGAATGGAGTTTGTTGTATCTATACAGAAGCACCTTAACCAGGATGAGAAATCAAACTTCAGAATTATGCCATTGTTGAATCAGGTCCCTGTGAACTTTGATCAAATTTGTATATCTTAGAAGGAAAAATCTGACGCATTGATCCTATCGGATATATGATCTATTATACATGATATGATATGATGAAGCTTCAGAATTCCTGTTCGTTATATTGTTCGATGAATTATATATCAATACATTGATCAGTTCCTACTTTGAGAATACGAGGATTGCCTGAGATCTCCTCCTATCTTTGGCTGTGATTCTCATTGCCCTCAAGCTTGATTGAAACCGGGAATATTTGGATTCAGTTAGCGAATCAATTATATTCTTATATGATGTGAGTTTTAAATCTGAACCAATCGTTAGTCATGTTTCTATGCAAAACAGTATGGATGAGTATCAGCACATTCAGCATTTAGTTGAGAGAAATGAGAAATAATTTAATCGCTATGATAAATTAAAATTGTGATAATATTCCATCAGGCTCTCTACCGGAATTCTATACATAGGATAAACCAAGACACTCGTACATTGAAAGGTGGCTTAATCCGAATGCGAGGTCAGTTTGACCACGATGAGGTCATGATCGAGGTCCACTAAAGCGAAAAATTCATGAAATCATTGGATTGGTGGAAAACGCTATTGCGAAATGTTTTTCGAGCCGCTGGATCCAAATTTAGGATCATTTCGACCTAATGAGGGTAGTACAAAGGTACAATCATTGCTCATTCTCCAAGAAAATATCGTAGGAAATTCAACGGTTTTCGCATTGAGGAATGAGTTTTCCTTCTGACTGCGATCAATGAAGAAAGCCAATTCCATAGTTCGAATATGCTTTCGAGTTTGGATATTGTTAGAATTCTACACTGTGATATCGAAATGATCATGATGAATCATTCTAATGAATTCTGTAAGATTTTTGGACGCAGAATGCATAAGAATAAAAATTGAAAATATCTCCCCCAGTGTCCGTCTGTCTGTATCTATGTCTTACATGTTGAATTCATGCTGCTCCAGAGCTTCACTTCACAATAATTCGTTCTCATGGTTCCCGTAACCGTATTTCACATAATTCATGAAACATATCATTCTCGCTCCCTCTCCAAATTCTGTCTTCATCTATACTGGAACATCCTAGATTCGAACGACAGTCCCATTTCCAAAAAAAATTCACTTATTTTATTGGAAAGCGTTTGCCATCTCCATCTCTCCTTTCGTTCTGATTGCATATTTGCTTTCTGCAAACATTATTTCAAGTTTTCTGTTTCTTTCTCCATATTCAGTTCAGAGTCTGATTGGATTTTCATCGCTGAAACCGATGATTCTCAATTTTTAGGATAATCTAGCTTCTCTCCCATAACGGCTACGCAAATTTCATCATCCGATCAAGCATTCTCAGTCATTCTTCGTATATCAGCATTCGCAAACGTGATTTAATTTACAATCATGATTGTCTGAAATATTCTACATGTACTCCTCATATAAGAACCATCCATTTGCTTCTCTTGGACTGTCCAGCTGGAAGTTCATCCATATCATAAGTAATTTTTGTTTCCTCCAATGGTTGATTTCGAAGAATGAGGTGTGATGACTCATTCAGCAGTTGGGATCGCTGATTACAGTTCAACAGTACTGAACGATCTGAATGACTAATACTTATCACATCCTTCGATGAGAGCGGAACTCAAGAAACCGAACGGATTTTTTCATTCTCTTCTAATCTCAAAATCCGATTAGAATAATTGCAAAATATATCTGCTATCTATGAGAAATTACGATGGCTGTGAGATAACTCAGTGACTCTTCGGAGAATATTCTTCTTTCGGCAAATAAGCTTCTCATTCTTCAACATGATTTTCTCTCAGCTTGATACATTCAGTCCTGCGTTTCTCTGATCCTTCCATTCTTCACAAATGATAGGTTCTTCCACGCCTTCAAAACAGTCGTTTGTTCCTGTAATGACCTCTTCATGCGACTCAAATCTCTCACCACTCAGCCAGTTCTTCAGGTATGGAATCAAATCTTTGCGAGAGCACTTAATGATATTGGCCGTTGATCGTTCCACCTTCCTGAAGGTAATCGATGTGAACCATACCTTTTTTATTTCAAAAAACTGTGGTCATGACCTTGCAGGACGACAGACTCAACTTGGCCTTCTCTGGTTCACGTGGACCCGGAGAAAATCACTGTTCTGATAATTCCTTTGTTGTCTGGTTTGTTGTGGTGAATCCATGTTTTGTCCACGGTTACAGAGCAGCGCGAAAACTCGTTCGGATTACGGCTGAACATCGCTGAACACTTCTTTGAGACGGTCTTACGGTTGCGCTTATGATCCAGTGTGAGCAATCGCGGCACCCATCTCGCGGATAGTTTTTCCATGTCCAAATATTCATGTGGAATGTGATATCCCCGTTCATTTGCGATGCATCAATCCTCAGCCAACTCACGCACCTTCATCCTTCTATCATCCAATATCATTTCATGGATTGAATCGACGATTTCTGGTGTAAGGACCTCTTCCGGGCGACGTGAACGTTCGACGCCACTTGTGCTAGTACGAACACAACGGAACTCAGTGAACTACTCCTCAAACACTGAAATTGATAGTGCGACAATTCCATAGTATTAACTTAGCCTCAGATCATTTTCACTAAAGCTTCTTTACGCAAAAAATTATTCTTAATCAGCACACGGATGACAAGATCATGAATGATCAGTGGACGTGACCTTCAATCTAGGACTGGGTTATTGTGTGATTGAATTATTATGTCATGAGGTTATTGGTTCATCGGGTTATTGAGTTATCACGTAAGGCTCAATAACCAAATGACACAATGACGCAATAACCTGATATAATACGACAATAATTTTATTTTCTATACCGAGACTTTCAGCAAAGAGTAGATTTGCCTTTTTCATGTTATTGAATTTCCGAAAAGATGGAGGAATCCCTCCTCAATGGTGACTCCTCGAATATTAATGATAGGAGTGTTTTTTTCTATCTCGAATACATCAGATTGTTGAATAATGGCCAGGATCACCTTAATTTTCGTCTCCCGCTCAAATCTGTCAACTTCTTGAGAATTTTCTGTAGGAAAATAAAGGTCTGGAAATTATGTAGTGATTAGTACATTAGATAAATGTATATATTCTTTCAAATAGTTGTTTCTTGAAAATGAGGGAGATTATTATCGAATTGAGTAGTACGTTCCTAATTCCACGAATTAGATTCCTTCAATGTGAGATTGATGTCAATCTCTTCTAATGTTTTTTCTATCCTGATTCAGATGTACCGACATCTCAAATTCAGAATTCAGACTGAGAAGATTCAGAATATTCTACATAAGTGAATTATTCTAATTCTACGATGGAAACATTCTCGAAAAAAAAGTTTGATAGTAAAATTTTGATATTCGAGAAAAGAATTTTGTATACAGAATAATAGGTGATATTGAATTATATGTGCACAATGCAATCGCGATGGATTGACAATAAAGTTTTTTCTGCATGATATCTCCTGGATACTTTCCTCGCTATTCTCATAGGATTTTTCCAGAGGAAGGTTCACAGAATAATATTTCCATGTGAGAATGAAGTATATTTATTATATAATCACAATTTTCATGATATTGATTCTTCGAGAATTCAATGATATGGAAGAATATATATTCCTTCATATATTGTTGTTACCGAAGATGATATTCGTGTTTTCTTACGGTGCTGGTTACTTACTTTTCCAATCATTCATCATGATTAGATATGAGGACGTGTGCACTTGATGTTTTCCTGATGATTGAATAACCTTGTGAGGTTCTACATCTCTTAATATCCTGATATCGATCTTCGACGAGTGAACATTATGATAATCTATACCATATGTATATGTATATGTAGAGTCGAGATTCAAATACACGAGCACTATTCAAGAAAAATGTGATGAATTCATTTCTAACTTAGAACGAAACAATTTCATCTTGAGGAGCAACTTAGAATTCATTCTTCCGTGACACTTAGAGTTCATGGCCTTTCAAAAATACACGAAAAAGACACTCCAAGGAGGATGATTGTTCCCACAAGAAATGACCCAATTCATGACATTCCCAAATTTGTTTCCAAAGTCTTGAACAATATCATTAGTAGAAATGTTTTACATGTAATAAACAGCATTCTTTCCGCTGTGAAAATTGAAAAACACACAATTCTCCTGATTACATTTTGGTCTCACAGGATGTGGAATCCATGTTCATCAACATACTCATCTTGGAAGTTCTGCTCTGTATCGAGTCCAAGTGTGATAAGATTAGTGAATTCACCAATTTACCTCTCGATGAGTTCATGAACTTGGTGGAATTATACTTAAATTTCACTTGTTTCAAATTCAAGAGTGTCACGTATGAACGAGAATCAGGTTAAGCAATGGGGTTTCCACTTTTATCAGCTTCAGCAAATTTAGTAATATAGAAATTCGAGTCGAACCGTGCGGAATCTTCACCTCTTTATGTATTTTTTTATCACCGATATGTAGACGACATCAATGAATCAATCTCAAAAAATGAGATCCAACCAGTACTTCACACTTTTGAATGTTACAATCCAAAAATCAATTACACTATTGAGTTGGGAGATAACTCACAAATGAGCTTTTCAAACACTCTCAACATGAAAAAATATCTACTTGAGAATCGACTGCTCTCAAAAATCGACCTAAGTGGGAGATATCCTAATTCACACTCGTCACACCCATTCAGTCACAAAACAGGAGTGGTCACGGGTTCGTTTATTAGAATCTCCAGGATTTGCGATTTCGAATCTAGAGCTGGAAATATCGAATTGATAACAGAAACCTTGGAAGATTATGGATATTCAGTTTCTCTCATCAAACACTCTCAGAAGAAAAAAAAAATTATCGTTTATGCAAATTACAGAATCCTTCACACAAAATGAACTAAAAATATAATAATAATTCCATTTATTTTACTGTCCTTCTATACATTGGAGGGCTTCTCGGGAAAATTGAACAAGTCCTGAAAAGAGCTCATATAGAAACCATTAACAAACTGGTCAGAAAAATCATGAAATATTTTATTAACCTCAAAATCCTCTTCCTGAAGGCTAACGATCTGGAGTTGTATATAAATATCCCTGAAATGGTTGTGATTCTGCCTCTGTGGGTCAAACTGGTAGATCCATAGAAATCCGTAATCGGGAACATGCTGATTCTATGAAGGAAAAATCTGAATATTTTTTTAATCACACTGCTCTCATACAACATTTTCGGGAAACTAACTTGAGATTTCTCTTCTAACCGCTATTCAGTATGTATCTGTCCATCGTCCTCATATGACTCATTCGTATGAAAATTTCGATATAACTCTATATCTCTAATTTTTTTTTCACGCGTTTCCCATTTCTGTGAACTTTGACCAGATGTTGATATTTGAATTTATACTAGAAAGTGAAGGTACGTAATCAAACTTCAGTCCTTGATGATTCCAAATTTTTTGACTAATGACAACAAGTCTTGAAAAACAGAAAATCAATCAGATCGAAATCGTTGATATCATCAACGAAATAAAAGGGAGATTTATGAACGTAGGCATGTAATGAATTTTAACGAAGGAGTTACGTATTTAACGTCATAGTGACTTAATTAAAGATATGTCAGAGCAAAGAATAAAAGATCTGAGGGATCAAGATGTGATTGCGAAGAACATTTTCAGAAAATAACATAATTGGTTCTAAGAGAAACAGAACGTGATGAATGTTCATCGTTTTGGGTAACATTCGATCAAAATATGCGTGATTGTGTGCAACGATTTGTAAAATTCTCTCCGGAAAATAATTTATGGCCGAAATATATATTTTTTTTGACATTTACGAAGGTATACAATAATTCAGAGATCGAGTGGCCAATTTATCGTACAGTCATGAACATTGAACGATAAAAAATATTCCAAAATTCTTGACACTGTTATTTCCATTCACATCAACGGTTCACGTTAACGAGCGGTTCACGTGCCAAAATAGGCCAGTTGCAATATGAGCTCTCAATATTGATATTCAGATTGTCCAAATTGAACTTTTTCTTCCCGCATAAGAATAACACAAGGAATGATATATTCTGCAACAAGTGCGGTGAGGCAGCAGTTCCAGACGAGTGTGAGATGAGCCGATTGCGAATACAGTCAACTTAACAAGAGTTAAAACTGCCTCCTTTCTGTACTTGTTACGCACGATATTTTTTGTAACAAATGCATGGAATTTTCTACTTGAGGAACAACGTAAAACCGTATCAGTATCACAAGTGCAAGCTTTCAAGATCTGAATACTTTATCCTAGCTCACTTTGGAATTGATTTGAGATTGAAGTGCGCATGCGCAGCGATCCGAAAAAGTGACAGGCCTGGAGTGCGCAAGCGCAGCATCTAGAGAAAGTATTCCTGTTCAATATCCGCAAGCGCGGCAGCTAGGCGCAGTCTTTTCATAACTGCTTTTTCCTCAGTTTCAGAATTGGTCGCTTCCCGCACGCTATACATGCTTCGAAAATACAACATTCCGTGCATGTGTTACCAAAATTCCATTATTTTTGTTTCTCACATCAAATGAAACTCTTTTAGGAATCCGAATACGATTGATTAATGTGAACAGAATTCTCTTCCATGCGAATGTAATTCAGGAATCCATGTTTTCCATGGATTATATT
>UWOG010266237.1:0-12515 GCA_900490065.1 Neuroterus quercusbaccarum
CTGTCAAGAGGCACGCGTATCATAGAAGTTTACGTGAAGACACGAATTCATTGGTAAGATTTTCAGAGCAATCATTCGAGTGAGAAAATTAATTCATCGAGAGAATTCACTTCCATTTTTGTGTCAACGAATAAGATAAAAATCATGAAAAATTTCTGGAATCGGGATTCTCGAAGGCGGAGACGATTGAACAAACACATTTATTTCATTCCTATCATCCTGATGCGCAAGACAACAAAATATTGTGCGAAATCTTTCCCGGACAAGGGGAAGCAGTTACGATTACCTACACGTGAACTGCCCTCTTCCATCATGTGATTCAAAATACACATTGTTTTACAAACACTGTACAAATCTCCCCATAATTCTCTAATGGACAATTTTCAAATGATCGCTGTTCTTCACTCACTACAGAAAATTTAAAACATTTTTTTTTCACAAAAATGTTTGTTAGAGATCGAAGAATCCATTGGCACGTGAAAAAAATTCAGTAACAGGCGGAGAAGTAAATATAATTATCAATTGTTTGAAGGAACCTATTATTTAAACGATAAAAAATGTTTTCCAGTACCCAAAGATTTCTGAACTCAAAGTATCCTTCAAATCGAAAACTTTCTTGTCTCAGTTATTGAATTTCGAATCGTTCGCGACAAATCAAATCTTGAAAAGGAAGTGATCAGAAACTTTGATTCTTACTAACTTTATGGACAATAAATTTATCGAGAAAAAATGTTAAGGCACTTATTTTTGAATGAATGAAAATCAGAAACTGTATAAATCCATAAAAAAATATAACTATTTATTTAAAAGTGGCACTCTTGAGATATTTTGACCCTGGTGTCTATCAGAACTCGATATTGCGAATAATTATCGAAAATTCGCAGGCCATCGTTGTTCCATCAATGCTGTAGCCAATCTTCCTCAGTAAACAGTACATAGAAGGTTTTCCTCACTCCCGCACGATCATATTGTCCCAGTGGAATCATTATAGATATATGATGATACATCTGCGTTAATTCTTCTATAGATGAAAACCCTTATGCATATAGGAGAAACTTCGAATGCTATGAACATAATTTCACGCGATTCATGAATTAGCTTCGTTGAACATTTTTATTTTACGCCGCCATTCATGATTCAGGAGAACAGTGAAGAATCACTGAGGTTTGAAGTGCATTTTTGTGATGCAATCAAGTAATTTATCAATAGCTGTATATCTCACTTGGAGTGTTTTGCGCAGCTGGAATCTTTCTTTCACATCCAAAGACTGCATTGCAGCTGGAATGGATGTGAATTATGGTGAAATTCAAATTACGAGAACCTCTCACAACCTGAGAGACTCCTGAGGTGGAGTCTGAACGCATAATTATTATATTCTATATGATACTTCTCGATAATATTTATGTTATTGAATTATTTTGGCTTATCATAAGAGGAATTCTCCCATCGGCTGATCATTCCTGCGCACGATTCAAAATCGAAATAATTCATAATCCTTTAAATAAAATGAATAATTAATGACGAATCGCATGAATTTATTCAAATTTATATGATTTTAGGTGTTGTGTGATTATTTCCGAAAATTAGGAAAATATTTGAAAAATTAACATTTTTTTCTGCTTAATTCCAGAGAATACTCTACATTGCAGTGAAAAAATTTTTAACTAAAAAATTTTCATCAAAGAATTCATTTCCAAATATTTTCAAATCGTCCAGTTTATAACATTTCTTAGTTCAAAATTTTCCTATCGAAATGTAAAGTATTCTCTGGAATAAGGCAGGAGAAAATGGTTATTTGTCAAATATTCTCTCAATCTTTGAAAATAATTACATAAAACCTGAAATTATTCGAATCCAAATAAATTCATGCAATTCGTAATCATTGATTCATTTTATTTCAAGGATTATGAATTATTTCGATTTTGAATCGGCTTTCATAGCTACCGCTTCTCTGTCATACCTAAGTGATTCGAAATCATTCGCATAACCGAGAATTTGTATTATCCCATCAAGGCTGGCACCATTCGAGTTCTTTTAAACTTGTCGGAACAAGTATTCTAGGACTCAAACCAGGAGGATGCACGAAAGTGCATCGCTTTGTTCGAGGCGATCGCGAATTGTAAAATCTTCAAATGAACTTCCGTTTGGACGTATTCTACACCTACTCACGCTTGAGAAGTTTTCGATGAGTATAACCTACTTCTTTGGTGAATTCAGGAACCCTAAGGTCCAGTACATCCGAGGGCGTAGATTTTAGTCGTGAGATTCTCTGAAATCGATGAGAAACTGATGTTCCGGTTTATTGAATTCTCATTTCATTCCTGAAATTTGTCTCATTGTGAACATTTGGTCGCTTAATGATCGGTTTCACGCGGATTCCATACTGGTAACCTCCAGTAATTTCCTCAGCGATAGGGGCTGATCTAATTGCGAGAATTCTGGACAGGATTTTATAGCACGCAGGCACAAGTGAAATTCCTTGATAATTGTTACATTTTGTTCCATCGAGTCCCTTGAGAATCAGTATATTGGTAGATGTATTCCATTCCTTCAGCATGCGTTGTGTTTCCGAAATTTTGGGTTAGAATTTACAAATTTGCATTGTGAAACATGGACTCCCATTTTGTATCGATTCTGGCGGAAGGTCCTGAACACCAGAGGCCTTATTCTCCCAACTTTTCATGGCTGATTCTATTCCTTCATCAGTAGGCTCCTCAGCTAGTAGATCGTCAGTATGGATTCCATCAACATTACCTTCAAGGGCCGCTTCGCGCACGGTCAGTAGCTTATCGGACTAGTTCTCCCATAGATGAACCTTCTTGTCGCGTCGCACACTGGGGCTTTTTGCGAAAAAAATTACGGGAAAAACTTCTGGTTCCCTTGGATCCGACTTTAAAATTAATTCGAAATTGATCAAAATTTGCATTTTCGAGTCTCGTTTATGAAACCATTTCCCTTGCCGGTGTCTTCATCAATGGTTCCGAGGAGATCTTGAGCTTATACTCGAATTTGTTTTCTACAATTGTTTAGGGATGGTTTCAGGCTTGAAAGTAACGTAATAATGTTTTCATACTTCTGAAGATCGCCTTAGTCACATAAAGTGAACATAATATACCAGATTCATTTTTCCATCATCAAAAACACAAAAGGTACAATAGTAATAAACTGTTTCCAGGAAACATCGAGTATATGGCCGAGATCTCCTCGGAACCATCAATGGGAACCTCGGAAAGGGGATAGTTCCATAAATAAGACACCAAAAGGAACATTTCCATATATTTCAAATTCGCAAACGGCCCCACTGTGCATCGGCTTCAAGATCACCATTTTCGTACATCATTACTATATTTCTATTTTGGGAGCCTTTCTCCATCAAATTGATCCCCCTGTAAATCTACTGCGAGTCATTTTGTTTGTTGCGAGTTCCTGCTGCTAGTATATTGTTCTCTTCTACTTCATTTCCATGAATCTGTCAAGCCTCCTTGTACTTTTCCTAATTCCTCGTTCACTTTCTTCGAACCTATCATACGTTCCACGGCTGACTCTACCGCTACTCTCATATCAGACCACAGGGTTCCTGGTTCATCTCCATAATTTTTGTAATCTTCTCTCTGTTCTTGGAGTGCATCGAAACAATTCATGAATCTCCACTCGATATTTCAGGGTTTCTGTTAGTGTTTTGGACTCATCAATATCTAAAAAGACTGTTAGCTTTCAGCGGATAGTTTTTCCACTTCACACTTGTCCAGATCTAAGTTTGAATATAACGAGGTAATGATCAAGAATGTTTATATGACGTCTCCTGTCGATCAGAACGTGGTCAATCTGATTGTGAATGAAACCATCTGGTGATATCCAGTTGACCAGGTGTTTTAATGTTGAACATTCAGGTCGCAGGTGAGTGTGCACTAACATCAGTACCACGTTGACTCTACCGGCGAATCATCCCACAGATTCCTTCCGGGTAGTGTCATCGCTGCGATGTTCAATAGGGCAGCATGACTTTTCCCCTTACCAGATTTTGAGTTGTTTCGAATAATGTTTCTGAGTGGATACACGCTGCGCTTGAGTTTTTCAAAACCCATCCTTAATAGACGAAAAGGTCTAGATGCGAAGAACTGAATCATCCCAAACCAAGGCTGTCGTGTTCTAATTCAATACTGGTGTGGCCTCACTACGCTCACGACTGGTTCTCATCAGCTGTCCATGACTGCTCATTCTATGTATTCGCAGTCGACCTTAGACACCGTTCCTCCATCCGCCACATGAGGACGCGCAGCGTACGGTTGACAAGAACACACTAAGTAGCAGCGCATCCACATACAGGAAAGAAACTTCTTTTCTTCTCGTCTCCTATCAATTCAGTTGACAGTCATATTTTCTATCGAATTTGTACCTATTGGTAGCATTCGTTATTCTGATAATTAGGCTGTACGAACGAATGCACCCAGTCAATGATTCACTCATAAAATTCGAAAAAAGAATAAAAGTGTCGATCAATAATTAGCAAGTTCAATGAGTGTAAATGAACAAAGAATTGCGCATCCTGCGCCAGGAGTCGTTCTGGTGCGTCCTCCACCCGGAGCCTTGTAGGCTTGATTTCAGATCAAGTTTCTAGGTGAATACTCTCGTCAATATGTGGGCTTACCGCATTCACGAGAGAGTGATGTCAACAGCGCGCGGTATTCCCAAGCCAGGGGCGGTCAACGCAATGAGAAGTGGGCGGAAATAGATACGCAGAGCTAGCGCCGCGTACAGATGGTCTTTGAACTGCACAATATGAGCATGTGTTAGTGAACGTATATGTACTCTTAGATCTTTGAATGTGTTTTGTTTTATCATGATTCAGGTAAGATCAGAGTTTTCAAGCGAAATTTTGAGAATGTGAGACAACAGATGGGAAAGCAACATTTTTTAATGTCTTTTGAATCATACTTTCATAATTCCACACTAATTGTTACGTACGGCAATACTCAAATGAAATTTGCAAAATATAATAATCAGCATATGAGATATTCTTATTGAAGAACTGTTCGAGCGGTCGTAGTTTGTACATTATAATTTAGTGAAATATGACATTTTTTGAGTTCCAAATGTTTTCAAACGCAACCGTCCCTTGCCCCGTTCACTTGCTGGCTACAGTGGCGCTCGTACAACTGATTCCCGAACTAAATATAATCATAATAGTACGCGGCCGTATAATTCTCATCGCGTTGACCGCCCCTGTTTCAAGCAGTCGCCCACCCGAATACTAGCCGCGCCAAACGCTGCTTGACTCCAGTGATCTAACGAGAACTCGAGCTTCTAGCGTGGTGATGTCAATATAATTCAAGGATATGCGTGACTAAGATAAAACTGTACTCCTATTTCTGAACATGCTTACTGAGATTTGAATCCATATTCTCATATGAACTTCATTCGCAGAAATTGATTCATTTTTCTATCCTTAGCCTCGGTTGAGGTGATCAAATTTTTTATCTTGTACTGATTCATGAAATATGGAGGCAAACATTGCAGTTACACGATCTTCGAGCATATGTACGTGAGATAACAGTTGAATGACATATATATATATATGTATGTAATTTGGAAGAGACTTGAATGATTAATTCCATACAGTGTTTACGAAATTCGTTGACAACACATCAATCAGTTGGTTTACTGATTTGGAAACATGGGGGTCGATAATGCTCTGGTCTTTGCCTTCATGCTTATCCTCAATTTAATAAGTGAGTAGAATACTATATGATCTATTTAAATTTTCATGATTCTGTTAGATTTTTTGCAAATGAATAATTCCGACAGTACCAAAAAAAACAATAATTTGACATTGGAGAACAATCGATTTGCTATAGTCCGGATCATGCTTAAAGTATCACATTATCCGACTGCTATGTCATCACATCATAATCCAGTTCAAAGAACGTGTGTCCTCGAACACGAAAAAAAGCTTTCACTACATTTTCTGAAACCTCATTATATCTCATATCCTTAATTTCTTGATGGATCCGGCCATCGGAGAACTCGTAATTAAATTGTTTTCGTTTCCATGTACTAGTTAGAAGACTTTTCAATACTCTCCGAATCCCCTCAAAGGTTTCTGTTTCCAAAAAAATGACCCCATTCATTTTCATGAAATTGAATGATAATTTCTATTCGAACTTGCCAGTATTGACTTAGCATCTCAATAGTGGGAAAGCTCATTCTCACTTCTTCTGATTGGAACTATAGCCTTTTATCACTAACCAAATCAGAAGAACTGTACACTTCGGAAAGAAAGGGGAAATTTCCTGGGGTTTCAATCTCGAAAATAACAACTTCCGGGAGAAAATATTTCCCAACTGCAAGTGAGCAATCATTCACCTCAAGAGTGATCCGTTTCATTCCAAGGAGAGACTCTTTTTCCTGAGTTCTTAGGCTCTGTGATAATTTTGAACTGCTACATATTGCCACCAACTGGATTTGTTGCAAATCAAAGGAATTTGAATGATATGAAAATCCATTCCAAAGTTCTGTTCATCTTCCGAAAATAAAATTAATGTACACAATTCCTGAGAAGGATCCAAGGATCCAACGACCGAACTTAGACAACAACCATGAAATGTTTCAATAGGAATCTGTGAATTCAGGGTTTGTTAATTGTGCTTTGAGAAGCATGAACGATAATCCACGAATCCCAAAATGATCCAGAAAGATGTCAAATGCATACTGACAAGAGAGTTAGAACTGCATAACTTCTCCTACTGCTGTGCGTGGACCATTGTAGATTCTCCTTCTTTGAGGGTCTCTCGGGTTTAAGGGGAAATATTCTCATAATTGTCATTCCTATGCTTTAGGTGAAACTCGATTAATCTTCTATTCATTTTTCAGATTTGTGTTCACAGTTTGACTGTTTACCTAATGGCGACCCTATTCCTATTGTTCCTCATAGTAGACTATATTCTTCTCTTGCTGACAAACAACAGCACCCTGATAGGTGTCTTCCTGAAGCCGAGTGTCCTCTTCGATCCAGGTCCGGGTCTCCTCAACCCAGGTTCATGGTTCAGCCCACATGGATATATTCTTGGAACGGGATTCGATTTAAACTTGACCACCTGCAAGGCATTCGGCTCACTCCCAAAAGAAATCATCGCCGGCATTTCGAACTCCGGAGATACACTTTCCCTGTCGATAAACTAATCAAAGTTTTGAAATCGCCAGGACAGCATACCTTTGCACCCATCCCGAACCAAGAACAAATTGTATTATCGACATCAGAAGGTGAAGTCTTCGCTATATTGGAGACTAGTACTGTTTTTTCTGGAATATACGCATCAAGTACTCAGAATCGGCGTAAAAGACGGGCTAGAATTAACATAATAAGCGGCTTGGTTACCCCATTGACACAAATAGAAATAAAAGAAATTCCAGTAGGCCCTTATCGCCCAGTCTCACATTTTTATATGGTAGAGCGTTTGTGATACAAGTCTAACTAGATCTTGATAGTAGCTTATAATTGAAAATGACGATACGCAGTAAATATATGATCATTCTCAAAAATTAATTCTCCCTCAAACGCTATATCCATCCTTTGAGAAAAAATTGAAATGTTTGAGGAGAATGATCATAGGTCTTCAACCATCAAAATATGAAAAATTTTTGACTTGAAATGACTCTCTGATGTAATTTTAGAAGATATGTCACTCCATGAGACGGAATTCTATCATTCTGTAAAAAACCAGATAATGACAGTGACTATAGGTGCTCCACTTTGTGGGAAACGCACAGTATTCTTTCTTGAATGTTTGTGTGGAATATGATTACTATAATTACTCAAAAATTAGTTAGATTGTGGACATGATATTTAGATGAGTTCTAGCTCTAAGCGAAGAGCATGATTTCATAAGTTTAGATCCGGATTAAATAAGGATAAATATGTTTCCTAGATTTCATTTATCTGAATGTATTCCATCTACATACTTCAGTCTTCACAAAAATTCCAAATTTAATAGTTCATACTATATTTTATTCTGAATTATGGTTTCAAAGATAAAATTTTCACTAAGTGGATTTTTCCGATACATCCGGTTTCTCTTTCGCTACAGTAGTTTGATGATAGTCTCAGAGTGAACATGTCGAATCATTGAGGTTCGTGCTCTTGACACTTTCATAATTCCTTCTGTAAGATCAAGACCTCCTCACATTCGATAGAGAATATACGGTAAGGAATTGATAATTGGAAATACTTTTGCGTGAATTTCCAAGATCTAGAGACGGAGTATTTCCAATACGATATATCCGCATGATGTGACCTTGACATAGCTTAAAATCTTGATCATTCACTGTTGCATATTTCCAAACTTCTCCGCTATGAATTCCTATAAGGTCACCTATATGAATATTTGGATCAGAAGTTTTCATCGCAGAGGCAGCTTCATGATGAAATACCTCTGAGTTATGTTTGTCAGTGAGTACGAATCAAATGTATTAACCAATCATAATGTTTTCCATATTCTGCATATTGACTTAGTGTTTTTCGCATCAAGTTATTGAAAATTTTTTGGAGAAGTGATGTGGATTTTCGCGAAAATGAGCATCCAAGATCTGGTGCAGTGACATTATAAAATTCTCCCATGAGATGCAGGTACTTCTAATAGAAGAAGATCCCAGAGTTGGAAGAAGGGGAACCATAATTGTCAAAATATAAGAACGCTATCCAAAATAGAAATGGGTATGAATAACCTTCTAATATACAGTTTTTCGAAAATGAGGTCTGCCTAACTGTCGAAGAGCGCTTTTTGGAAATTTCTTACATTCTATAACTTTTCATATTTGTGTTGAATTGAAAAATTCTATGGAGATCAGTTGTGAATATTTCAATTCTTGTTTAAATTTAGGTCTAATATCACAATGTGTCAATTGTTCAACGGTGTGTCTGGTCGTCCCGAAATTGCGGTTACCTTCCTGAGAATGCGTAACCTTCTTCAGATTCAAACTTCGGATTTTTCGCGACGACTGGAAGCAGGCATTGTTCAAATATCCCTACCGTAATGCGATCTCCATCTGGATGTTAACTGAAGAATCTTCATCTAGAAGAGTCAGAGACTTTTTTTTTCTAATACTTCATTTCAACATTATCTGCTTTTTGAGATTTGACGAGAAATATTGAACCTTATGAGGACTGATTGGATCCTAACATTAACTAAACAAGTGTTTGCTGCTGAGGTGATTCATTATAGTTTTGGATAGATTTATTCTGTCACTTCAGGACGAATGAGTGTTTTCAAAGGGAATTGTATATTCAGAGAAAATGATGCGAAGAGAGGAAGTTTTTCGGAAGAAGGAAGGAAGAGGGAAAACACAGGTACATAAGTGAAAGATTGTGTTTCTGCAATCACTTCCATTCCTTCTGCGTATTGGACAAATTATTTTGTATAACTATTCGTCGAATTGAGAGGTGAAAGGATTTCATTCCAATGGAGCAATACCAAAAATCAAGATGGAATGATGGATTTAATGACTTCATTACGATAGATGTACTCATCTAGGTTTGTAAATGATGATTGAATTCAAAGATTATAGAAATGGAAATCACTATGAATATCAAAGCTCACCATGAGGAAGGAAACGCGATTGATTGGTATTTTCAGATATTTTGAAACAGTTGGAAGGCGTATTTGTCAATACAACGAGATTGCACGACACGGCACTTTAATTCGTCGAATGATTTCTGTTTGTCTGTAAATTGTTTCATTCAAAATGTTTGATAGATTTGAGAATTTTTCGAGTGAGAGTAGCATGAACTGATTGTTTAAAATCAAAGATGAAAACGATCGATGAAATTCAATTTCCTACTTATGATTCATCCTATGACTTAGTTCCATCCGCATTATATGTTCAAATAATGAAAAAGATAAGTCAAATGATCAAATGGACCTTTTCATTTTTCAGCTACTCGAAAAATCGTCCTGTAATATCTTTCTGGATGAAAACTCTTACTCAAGAGAAGTTTTGTGGATGTATTTCATAGCCCTTTTACTTTCCACATGAAGA
The DNA here is from genome assembly GCA_900490065.1 of Neuroterus quercusbaccarum. NCBI lineage: Eukaryota > Metazoa > Arthropoda > Insecta > Hymenoptera > Cynipidae > Neuroterus > Neuroterus quercusbaccarum. The sequence goes on from UWOG010266237.1 coordinate 10,033, forward strand.
ATGTATGATTCCCATTGATTCGAAAGAACCTGAAATTAATACTGATCTACTTTTCAAAGATTGGTCTGAACATTCTGACGTGACATTTATGTTCGTTGAAGAGTCTTAATCATTACATCACTTGTCTTAGAATTCAGACAGAAAGTGAACAACTTTTTCCTAAAAACGCGATTTTCTTACTCTGTTCTAATACTATTCATTCAGGTGAAAAAATCGATTGTCCAAAACATTATTTGGTACATTTAAGGTATCACAGCACAGTAACAAATCAGTTAGGAGGAATCGAGTGATTTCTTAATTCACGAGAGGAGAGATAGCGACAAAATTGAACATTTTTTCTCACGTTTCGGAAGGAATAATTTTACTATGATGGATGTAAATTATCGGATGATTATTGAATATTCATTGATGGTAGATCATCTTTCACGCATGTATTTCCTTACAGCGAAGTACCTCGATTGCTATCTTCTTTCTTCGCTTTTTCTTATTCTTGTCCTACATCCTGATTATTTGTTTTTGGAAAAATATCATTCCCAGATATTTTCAAACATTTACGATCCATTGTTCCAGATAACAAATCTTTATTCACGGATATTCATATCACTTGAATAGCTCAACAATGTATCTAATGACATTTTCGATAAGTATACCAATATCAGAAGTACAGCATTATTAACAATTGAAAAATGAATCTCTTATCAAAATCTGGAATCGAACAACACACGATATAAGAATAGTCAAGGAAACGGAAACTTTTTTTTCTGAAGGTCCTACAATATTATCATGAAATCATTCTGTGTTCAGAAATCTTTCTCGGAGTGAAGGTTCCCGCGTGACGTAAAGTAGAGGAAAATGACTTCTTATTCAAATAACGTACAACCCACAAATATCTTCCGATTTTAACACAAGGAAGTGAAAAATGAGAGCTCATGAGATTTCTGAAAGAATTTTTAACCCTCTATTGATAGATGGCGTTTGAATTTTCTCAAGAATGGAACGATATGATGAAAAAATGGCTATTTTTCCTATTGCTCTTACTCTATGCTCGTCAATAACATTAAAATTGTTGAAATCATATGAGTTTCATGAAGTGGAATCGCTTGAATGTATCTCAATATCATGAAAATATCAAATCGAATTTTGTATGAACAGATTATTTTCAAGATGGATATCTTCCCGATTCCCTATTATTTCACGATCTTGCGAGTTATCTCGCGGAAATATTTGTCGGAAAATAATATAATGAGAAAAATGCCTTAGTAATATCATTTTTGTTGATGGTATGACCAAATTTCCCAAGCAAATGCATCAATGAGTTATTTTTTTACAGAATAATTGCTCTCTCTTCTATTTTAGTTTTGAATTATTAACTATATTCTAAAACGTTTTGTAATTTTTCAAATAGTCTGATGATTTTTTCAAACGAATCTGATGAAAAAATGCATCATCTAGCCATTCTCACAGAAAAATAGTGTTCTTCCAGAGCTAGTCCTCTCCGTTAGGAATTCAATGGAAATTTCAGCAACATCGATGAATATTCAATAAATTCTATGATTTTTTTGATCGAATATATTGAACAAATTTATCATTGTGGCATCTGGCTACAGATTTTTCGTATGACAATATTTTCCTTCGAAAACTTCCTGATTATTCCAGGAAAATCATGCATTAGTTGATAATTTTCATATCGTCCTAAAAACAATTTATTTATTAAATGCATCGTACTCAAGCTGCATCTTCATTTGAAGGAGAATAGAGTGATGAACTTATCAACAAAGTATTATTGTTATTCTAATAATTATTGAGTTGATATTTGAAAAGACTGACATGAAAACTAAGAGAAACAATTTTTCCTAGAAAGATTCCAAGTGGATGCTCTTTCAAGTTGAATTGGTTTGAAGGAAGCATGAAATTCATCAACTTATCATGAATTTTGCTAAATTCATCATGGCAATCCTTATAGAAAAGACGAATGCCTCATCTGTATTTTTTATAATCTATATTGATCATAAAAATCATGAAATTCAACAAGAGTTCTCAGGAAATTATCAAAATTTCCCTAATTGTAAAAACTTATATTGAAAAAACGAATATTCCATCAGAAAAATATCTGAGAAATGCTTTTGTTCATAATATTAACAATGATCATCTCAAAGAGGAATTTCTCCGTCATTACATCGTGTTTATTCAAATTTTTCGCACTATAACTTTGAAATGGAGTGGAATTATGAAAAATCATAGTAAACATTCTGTAATCATATAATTTGTGCATGCAATTATAGGTTTCTTCATTATATTAAATATAAATTTGAATAACTGATTTAACTGTATAAAACTCATCATATTTGTTTTCCCATAAAAAAAATCGAGTACCAATTCTCAAAACCTTACCCTAAACATCTTTTAGAAAAATGTCAAGCTTTTTATTGATGATTTCATTCTTTTCATTTCATTTTCAGGACTCTCAATATAAACAATACAGT
>UWOG010267320.1:0-12090 GCA_900490065.1 Neuroterus quercusbaccarum
CCAAAGTTGAATTACTCTTTCCCGAAAAATTCCTGAGAAGTTAATTTTTTCTCTCTTCCCACTTAGGTACATATGGCGTTTTCCCTGCCGATCTCAAGAAGGATCATATTCGTATAGGGATGACGGACCCGCGGAAGACTGAGCTTGAACTTGGGATGTATAAACGACGGCTTTTGGGAAATAGACCATTTTGGTTGAACCCTGACAATGCTGGACAACCGACTGGGCTCATTTATTTTTATATAAGGACAGAAAATGATGAGCATTGGGGTTCATATACCGCTTTTCCAGAAAGCCAATTCAAAGATGGTTTCAGAAAAGATATTGATATTCCAGAAGTAGCATGGATAAATTTGAAAGGTTTTCATTTCATAGCTAGAGGTTTCAAAGAATACAAGTTCAATGAACCCCATAATAGTTTTGAACCCTATGGCCGCCTTTATGTAACACAGCCAAAGGGTACTATATTTCATGCAAAGTTAGACGTGGAGAAGGGACCAAAAGAAACCAATATCGATAATACATCCGGAGAGTCTTCACAAAGTGTCGTGAGAAGGAGGCTAGCTCATCAATCTTCTGTGAAGTTCTAGTGAGTGGATACCAAGAACAAAATCATTTCATCTTACGTCTGTATTCTGAATGTAATAAATTCACTCCTATGATATTTGCGCCAAACTTTCGAATTCTATTGAATCTTCCTGAACCTGACGAATCAGAATCAGTGGGAATTTAGAATAAACCGGTTCTTCAAGATCTTTCATCAAGAAATTGGCTGATGGTGAAGGTAATAATAGACTAGATTTCAAATATAACGACTATGCTCCTAGAGAAAGACTACAAATAAACTGTGTGAGAAGAGAGTTTGTTCTTTATAGAGGAAAGTCGACTGAAATATGGTCTATGATATCTTTATAATATGGATTTGGGTGGACATTGATAACATTTGTTTCATGTTGTATTATATAAAACGAGAAGAGATTCTTCGTAACAACTATCCTGGGCCTGACTCATCTTTTTGAACGGTTCGAGCCACGCTCCCTTCCTTTTGCCAGCTCTCTCTTCTCCTTTGCTGGTCCGTACAGATGAAATTTTACAAGCGACACTACCTGAATCCAAGATATATGTTATTGCAAAGAAATCTACAAAGGAACCAACATTAGATAATATAAAGAAGATTGTATCACAGAACCTACCTAGAGGAGATTTTGCTCTTCCACAAAGCTACGGAACAATGAGTCTTCTACTTACTATGAGAAAAGTTCTTGGAAGAATCATTTCCAACAGAATTGGGAAATTTGAGACAAGTATAAACCTTTTCATTCTTGGAATGTTCGGTTCTCGAACAAATGTAATCATAGTTCAAGAGATATATGAAGAGACAAGTCACAGAAACACTTATTCCACTAAGGATGAATCAACAGCAATAGTTTTGATGAACATGAAGAAAGCTTACGATACGATCTGGAATTGAGGTCTGCTTCATGATTTCGCTGAACAGACGTGAATTGAGAAATCATTGTTCATATATTTTGAGGATTCCTTGGCTGAGCATGAGCCATGTTGAGTGATCAAGCCTAGTCCTGGGCTGATTGAGCGTTGTATAGGAGCTCCACTCAGGCTAGATCTCAAGGCCAGGGTCTACTTCTGCAAATCCTGAGCCCTGAGTGAGCCTTGTCGATATTTTTCACGGATGTGGCTACCCAAACATTCAATAAAATGATTTGTACAAGTTCCATAAGATTTGGAATTTATCTTTCACAGATAGGATATCTTACATAATCTTCACAAAACAGAATTTATATCTGAACGATTCGATCATCAAAGTTTCCTTAACAGCAATCGGTCCACAGAAACAATATATCGATACTATGTGATTCTTCAGGGCATTACTGAATTTTCCAGACTGTCTGTAAGTTCATGCCCGGACATGGAAGGGAGAAGCGGAGGCTGGAAAATGAGAGAGATCGTTACTTGTATCCGCATGTATAGACAAACGCTACGCTCGCTTCCGTTCTCCCGCTTGCTCTCCCCCTTATCCGGTTATTACGCTTGACTACGACAACATTACAAGCGTACATAAACGTTCAGACGGTCTGGACGTATACGCTCAGGAATAAGCGAGCATCAATTCAACGCAGATGAAATTTCACAAGATAGAATATCTTGAATCAGGAGATCTGTTATGACAAAAACAACGTGATTGAATAATATGGAAGAGATTGTATCATAGAACCTACCTGAAAAAGCTTCTCCGCAAAGCTACAGACCAATGAGTCTCCAACTCACTCTGAGCCAAGTTTCTGAAAGGTTCATTCTCAACAGAATTGGAACATATATGAAAAGTATGAAACTTTTCATTACTTAACAGTTCGGTTCCGATAATGTAAAAGAATAGTTCAAAAGATGCATGAAGGAACAAATTACATAAGCACTGATTTCACTAAGAATAAATCGAGAGCACTGGTTCTAATGGACAAGAAGAGAGCTTCTGATACGGTCTGGAAACAAGCTCTGCTTTATGAATTCGCTCAACTCCGCTTACCAATATACATAATAAAATCAGTACAGAGCTATCTCAAAACCGAAATTTCCGTAGTTACCGCTGAAAAAAACGTTTAGTCAGCGAACAATAGCAGTAGGAGTATCTCAAGGCTCTACATTAGGCCCAGTGATTCCGCTATATTTTGTGTACGACGTTTCAAAATCACCAATAGTTCAACTGTCAGTTCTCACGGATAATACAGCTGATCTAGCTTTATGGCGTATGAATGATGAAATTGATAGAATGGAATGATACCTGAACATCATCTGTCAATACTCCCATGAGTGGAAGTGGGGAATCAACTCTGATGAGACTGAATTAATGGTATCCAATTACGAGCCCATGAAAAAGGAAGTAGCAGACCTCTATAAGAACGACACTGAAATTGTACATAAGACTGAAGCAAGAAATTCAGGGGTAATTCTAGATAACATGCTCACGTTCGCCGAACATGTGATGAATACGAAGAGGAAAGCTCATCAATTTATAGAAATTATTAGCTGCCTTATTGGAAGACGTGGTATCTTACTTCCAAGAAATGAAATGATTCTGTATAAATTTTGTACATATAGTGTGGCTAATTCGCTTGTATGCTACACTCATATGGAGTGAGACTCACGGATCAAACATGAATGAACTACAAATCATACAGAAGAGCTGCTTGAGGATAATCATTGATGCTCAACTCACCGTTAAGAATAAAAGTTCACATGAGAAATGCAACATTTAAATCATCAAACAAGAAATGGACAATTTCACCAATAATCATTCCAAGAGTCAGTTTCCAGATGATAGGAATTTATTCCAGGACTTCATCCTGTATAGAGATACGAAATCATTACCTTTTCGAAAAATATACAATTGACCTTATCGAGTATTATTATGGAGGCCTCAATGACTTGGAGACTGGATAATGAGTTCGCTCGTTAGTGTTCTATATATACATATGCATATATATGAACGTATGACTCTAACGAATTTCAGATTCACCATATCAAATAATGAGTTTTTGTAATCTTTTCACTGCAATCATGATATGATTGAAGATCCGTACATCTGCGACACGATGGGAATGTGAACTTGCTAACCTTATCAATTGATGAGAGTGCAATTTCTTTCATATGAATGAAAATTTCATTATGAATCAATAATAAACAGTATATATGAAGATCTCTGTATCACATCTCATGTCGATGGATGAAACTTCGAAATGCCGAAGAAAAGGACGTTCGATGTCAAGACGGCTGACTGTGCACGTCCGAATCCGCAGGGGCCTATCTGCGCACGTCGAAATTTACACGGGGAGAGTTTTCACTCGGACAACTGTGCAGGTGCAAAGGTGTCACTTGCCTAACTGTGCACGTGTAAAGTTGTCATTTGTTCAACTTTGCACGTTCATGTCTTCACACAAGAGTTTATACAAGGGTGGTCCTCTATATCTACGGATAGTGGATTCTGAGCAGTTGAAATTATCGGACACCAGTGGAATGGAGCGTTGCTAACATGTTTTATGCGAGTTTCAAAATCTTTCAAAGGCTTCTTTGATAAAAATATTCTCGCTGAATCATTTCAAATATGATTAAATCCTTCATTGAATTCATACTCCTACTCCATATAGGGAGCTCTGTGACAGTAACATTTTCAGAAAATTACAATACATTCAATAAAACTTTGTTCAGTGGATGAATGTCGATTCTGCCATGTTCTGAATCTTTTATTAGAAATTCACATTTTGTGCGTGTATGTTTGTGTTGCTGCCACACTTTTTCGGAAACATCATGACTTGAGAGTAGTGGAAAATACATTTATCAGATTCGTATGGCTTATTTTCACTACTGATAACTCCATTCAGACACAAGGATTTCAATTAACTTTGATTGCATTTTTCAGCATGTTTTCAAATACTTGAAATTTTCTTTCATAGTTTCATGAATACACAGGTTCCATGATCCTGAGAATCGACAGAATGGTTTCAAATCCTGCAATCCTAATTATGATTCGAATTCGTTGTATTCATTAGATTCCTCAAATGTCTCAAATTTCTCTAATTCCCTCTATGCCCTAGATTTCACAAATTTGCTGCATTCTTTGAATCCTCCGAATCCCTCAAATTCTCTGAATTCTCAAAATTCCTCAAAATATCTAAATTACTCAAATCCTTCAAGCTCCTCGGATCCTCTGCATTCCTCTATATTCTATGGGTTTTTCGTATCACATGAATAACTCGAAGTCCATTCATTCATGGAAATCTATGAATTCCTCATATTCTATGAATTTGTGACAACTGAGTGTGTGTATAGTGACATGGGTTAGGGTCGGCCTAGTTTTCGCACACGTCTAAACTATCCCTTCAATTTGTCCTTCAGAATAAGAAATTTGCTGGCTTCAGTCTGAAAACGTTCATCATTTGATAATAATCGACCTTTCGACCTTTTGACCTTTCGAGGTTCCTATGCGAATCAATCTCTGCAATCCGGCGAACATGAAACATGTCAGAACTGTTTTTGACCAATGCTTGTGCTAGGGAACTATCCTTATGTGGCGCAGAATACCTCATTTTTTCATTCATCAAGTTGTTCTCGAGACCCTTCGAAAATTGCTCACAGTGGTTGTTTTCAAAAAAAAAAATTAGGAAACTTATTACTAGTAAAATCATTCTGCATCCAGCAAGATATTCCGAAATGTAGGATTCCATCCCAAATTTTCCAGTGAGTCTTTCTCCCAGAGATGATACACGACAAAGACAGAAATTTCGCATTGAAGAAAGTTCTACAAAATTTCTTTGAGGTTACTCTTAGATAGGATGTGTTATTTTCGTTCCATTCGTAGAAAATAGCATTAACAGTGAGAAAATCTCCCCGATAGGTGGGCACATTCTCATCAAATCTTTGCTCATTGAATTTCTTTCGTATATATGGTACCTTATCACGGTACATAAACTTTGTATTTTTACATTTGCATCCGAAAAAGGGCCTAAATTCATGTGGAATGTTACCCCCTACTCACACCACCGCCCATCAGTTTTTATGGAATGTTCACCTCTCGAGACCCCCTGAACTCACAGAACAGGTTTTTACGAATGTCTCTACCTGAAGGTAGGTGTGTAGGTATGTAGGTATGTCTGTCTGTGAGCACGATAACTCTTGGAAAAATATACAAATTCTACATAAATATCTGAGTTTTTTTGAACAAGTGTCCATAATAAGAGATAGACCATAGAGTATTGATCCCCCGGAAAAAAGCAATTCCATTCGAATTGATTCAATGCAATTCCGATCATGTATAAGTTTAGGTGGTCCAACGACTTTTTTTAATAAACATGGAATTCCTCAACTATCTGACTCCTTCCGCATGGTCAGGAGCCTATACCCCCTGCAATGCAATATACGATCTCGATTATTTGCGAATGAAAACCTATCCTCCATTGGCCAATTTCACCTCACTAAGTCACCCAATCAGTTACACACACACACACACAAATGCATTTCAATTCACATGAGCAGAAATATATGGAATCACTGTCGACCTATTAGATATCCTGAGCAAGCCTGAATGGATTATTCAACTCCGAAGATACCATTTCATCTTACACCATACTTTCATAGCTCATACAGTCCCAATTATAGGCCATTATAACGTTTCGACTCAATCACAACGTATCATCTCTTGAGATTTCTCCGAACCCGTTCTATAATAATTGCCACTGGTTCGAGACTTAGGTGGATGAGTTCGCTTGTCGGTAACTTTGACTCTGTAGATGGTTCGACTTTTGACTTCGAAAATCAACACATTTATTTGATAACCTCTAGTGAGGTGTTCAGAGCTCTTATTATTGCACATGGTGTTTTAACTGCAGTCGTGGAATAGACCTGCCTAATGTTGGCTGGGAGTAACCTCACTACGACCAAGGGCGATTCACCTGAAAAACAAGTGCCAAGAGCTAGTTGAGACTCTACGGCTCTGTAGCAGTACCATAGAAACGACCATACTAACCCTTGCGCCAGAGCCGCTTCTTGATGAAGCTCCTTGTTAGAATAGGTCCAAACTGCCCACTGTAAACATTTAAATGGGGAGAATCGGAGAACTGATTTAAAAAGGTATCACTAGTTTCTTGAAGTCATCGACCACGGTAACATCACAAGCACTAAGAGGATTAGAACCGTAGTTGCGGAGGCTATCTTGACATTGAATATGATACAGGGTGGAAAGATCGCAATGACTACCAGTCGATGCATTAGCAAGTAGACATAACATAAGGTATTACCTTATATTCGGCAGCGAAATGAGTTGACGGCTTACGCATACCTTCCGTGTGCAGAAGCAATATGTGAGCGGGAGCCGGTTCAAATCCTAGAATGAGTAAACTAGGCACCACCATCCTGATGGAGTCCTCCGCTACAGTCTTATAATCTTAGGGTATGGTCCTGCTTCAATGTGGCTACGGAGCACAGTTATATATGAAAAGAAACATCCTCATCAGTTCCGAAAGCAAGGCTATTATGATGGCATCAAATGCAACAAGGTCTTTGTCGCTACTAGTATCTGAGTTCTGCAAGGAACTGAAGAGTCTAGTGAAGGAAAATCGAGCAAATCTTCCTCAGATTCCTGATAGCAGCTGCATCCAGGGGAATAAGATCTCAAAAAGGCTTGTAAAACTAGCAGGGAGAAAAAATTGTACTGATGCTACACAAGCTGTTGGAATTTTAAGCAGGTATTCACCTAGAAAATTCAATGTTAGTCTGTCCAAGTTACATCAGACAGTAATAAGAATGATCTCTTGCTGTGGACAGGCTGGAAACTCATGGGTTTGAACTTAAACTCTAACCAAAAAAAAGTTCAGATTGGATCTGGAACAAGCAAATCGTGAGTGAGAAGAAAATTATTCATAGGAGGAGTAATTACTCGTCATTACGATTTGTTATTCTCAAATATAATTTTGATTCCAGTTTAGAACAGGAAATTCACTCTAAGATGTGGTATCAGCAATTTTCTGAAAGGATTACAATTTCAGATAAGGATGAGAAATTTTTTTATGGAAACCTTATTTTTGTTCGAAGAAAATGATCCCCGCTCACAATATTCCTTCGAATCAACTATAAGTTACGATCACAGAAGGGAATCTTGAAGAAGAATCATCATTATCCAGATATCTGGAAGGAAATTTTGCAAACGAATTGGAATTCTCACTTGGGAGAAGGAATTCCTTGAAAAGAATTGTATTTATGAAAACAGATTACAATTTCAGATGAAAAATTTCAGATGGGATTTCATGAGAGTATTATCATTTTTGTTTTGAGAAGGAACCTCCAAAAACATGATTATAATTCAGATCTGGAATCATCAAATTTCAGGAAATCAACCTTTCTTGAGTTCGCGACAATTCTGATTTCGAAGAGAGAACTTGCCTGCGCAAGTAATTGCTTCAAATCGGAACGAATAGTTAGAAAGTATTCCGAATCTGATCTTTAAGAGAAATTTGAAAAAATGAATATAATTCTGATTTGAAAGAGAGAATTTTTCAAGAGCTTTTTAAAAGCTTCATAGTCCAAGAGGCAAGGTTCAAGAAATCTTGAAGATTGAGCAGGTCTAGGTTAATTTTTTTGAAGTGATTACGTTGAAAGAAGGCGCCCGTGTACCATCCTCACATTCAACAAATTAAAAGCCGAATGCGGAATTTCTCTCAAAGAGATATATTATCAAGTCAATTTTCTTCGCAATGATGACATTGTGAAATTCTCATTTTCAACATGTTCCAGTTCCTCATATTCTATCGTCTTATCTAGCTTTGCCGGAAATATCCATCTCATTCAGATGAATTTTTATCAAGAGCAGACCATTTTATTTCACAATTCAAACTCAAATCAGTTGAATGTTAGAGAGGAATCGATCATGGGATAAGACAATCGATTGATGATAAAAATTCTATGAAAATTTTTATTTTTATTTTGTTCAAGGGTGAAGCCATTCTGCATACTTGGAGCCTTCTTAATTAGCATTTACTTCTATGAATACGTGTGCACATAGAATTTTCGATGTCCAATGCACTGCGTTTCGTTTCAATGATGAGTGATATTGGAATAATTTGAGAATATGTAAGAAATGATGATAATTCCTGAAATTGATCATTTTCTTCGAGAAGGACCTCTTCTCTCATGATTCTAAACATAGTTGGTAATTGTTCAAATCCAACACTTCTTTTCGAACATTGAAATTAGAAATAATGAATGTGCTCCTGTTGATATATCAAGGAAATCTTCCCGAGGAGAATTTATTTGCTTGACAAATAAAAGTTCACGTGTTTTTTCAAGGTAACATCAGATGAGGGAAAAGTCAAAGGAAAAATCTTGTTTATCATGAAAAATCATAGAGAAAAGTGTATATACCTCTCTCTTGCGTCATCCTCAAAATTCTCAGCGAAGAAATGACATTTATTCCATTCAACATTGAGTTTTTACTACACCACGATTTCATGAAATCACAGGAAATTAAGAATTTAATTTAGAAGTCTCAACAACTTTCATATCCAAAATTTTTCTTTGAAGTCAATTAACACATAGCGATTACCGTCATATTTTCTCCGTCTTCCTCGCTTCATCTCGCCTTCAATTTTCTGATTCTTCAGAGCAATGATGTTCTGATGATAAAAAAATTATGTAAGATCGACTCCAAAATATCTGAAAAGTCATTGCAGGTACAGTTTCCGGCCTATAGTTAAGCTTTTTATAAGGAATTGAGAACATCTTCATTGAGTATAATGAGTGAATATCACGATTTTTGTAGGATATAATTCAAGCATGAGATTATGGACAATGTTGATGTTTTTCATTTTATAATGTATACATTAGGTACATTCCGAAATTTGTTGTCATGTAAAACGTTCAATTTGTCTGAAGAAGTATGAATATGCAATTCACAACGAGCATTATAGAACATTTCGTAACAATACATCAATTTTTGAGGTTTTTTTTTTATCTGGTGAAATTTTTACGCAGTCAAGACCTAGTTTCTCTAAGATTGATTTCAGCACATAATCTGAAGGAAAGCAAATAAGAAATTTGGGAACACTGTTCTAGAAAATAATGTAATTTACAACAAGACAAAGTTAAAAGAATCTGATACTATTCCTAGCAAAATGTGTGAACAAATATGGATCGAAATTTTCTACTATCATTCTTATTTTTGTCGCTAAAAGGGAGTTTCTCCACAAGTTATGATCAAGAGTTGGTACTTCGGATTCATTGAAACCAATTTTGATGCAGATCTGAATGGAGGATTTTCTCAGAAGATTTACAATGATTTTGGCTCTGAAACGGAAATTTCCTACAAGAATTTTAATTATGATCTGAAAGATAAGATTGTATAGAATTATTAATTATATCTGGAATACAGAATTCTTCCCAAAAATCACAATCTTCACTTTAAACGGGAGATTTGTAAGGAGAAGCATCATACGCATAGAAAATAAAACATTTTCGAAATATATTTTGCAGAGATGTTATAGTTTTCGACTAGGAAAGTTTATTATGTAACATCCTACATTTTCGAAATATATTGTTCCGACTGAACTATTATTCTGAATCAAAACGAGGTAATTGCGAGAACAATTATAATTCTGAGTCTAAACAAGGTTTTGAAAAAAAATGATTCGAATCAAGAACAAACTACAATATTGACTAGAGACGGAAAATTCCAAGTAGAAAAATCATGATCCTGATCATGTTGAGTTTCACTTGATTACACGTCTTACATTTCTTAATATCGATGATAACATATCGAAGGATCAGGAGGAGAACAGAAAATGATCAAATAGCAGGGCAAGAACGACAAATTTCAACCAAATATTTGATACTTTTATGCGTGGATGAACTCGAATTCCCGAAATTTGTTAAATTTCAGTTTCGTTATATTTTGTCATATGTGGAAAAATTTTTCAAAATCTATCATCCGGATGAAATCATTTTGCCTAAGAAGATACCGAAATTATGAATACTCGAAAAGGTCAGTGGTGGAAATTTTGAATGAACGGAAAATACTATTGAACATTATTAGTTTTACAACTGAAATTTTCTCCATAACCCAAAAATTGAAAATGCTATTCATCATTCATGTCGTCTAAAGTATGTTTTGCGTTCAGAGCGTTCTTATAGAAAAGTACGAATGAAGCTTCACTCAATGTCGGCTGGCGTCCATTCAAAAAAATTTCACTCGATTTAAACTTAAGTCGACTGGCAGATACGATGTTAGAAAAATATTTTCATTTATATTTCATCTCCAATCTCCTTCTACACTGCAGATAATCTGAATCCAAATGCATGTAAGAAGGAATCAATTCTAAAGAACTTGAAAGAGCTGAATTTGTAATAGTTAGGCAATAATAACATTTGCAATATGTTGACTACCTTCGGTCATACATTTTTTGAGTTCTATATTTTCTAACTGACTGAACATCTCTCATAAGAATAATCAATTGTCAACGAATCGTATGAGAACTGATATTTCTACAAAAGAATAAGAATTCCCAAAAATCGAGACGAATTTTCGGTGAAGACGAATGTTAGGGAAAATTAAACTTCCAAATATAATGTATTTTCCGCCACAACAACAGTATTTTTCACTTGAGAATACAATTTCTCGGAGAAATGAGTGGATTTCCGAATGTGAAAGACCGATTTTCTAGCAAGAATGAAATAGCTACATTTTTATCATGGAAATCAGGAATAAAAAATTATAACAGAATCCCAGAAATGATTCCCGAGAAAATATATGAGGTCAAGGAACAAACGAGAATGAATATCCACCAAAAAAGAGAATAGTAGGATTCCAAGTAATAAATATCAGTTTTTCAACGAATAGGATGAATTCGCAGAGAAATAGTTTTATTATTGCCCAATCGAATCTGATTTCTGACAAATTCATTATAATTCAAACTATAGATATAATTTTAACGAGGAAAATTGAATCACCGGAAACTGAGATTTTGGCGAAAAATGAAAGTTTAATTTTCCGTTTGAAATTAATTTTCAATGGTGGACATATTTTTAAATGGATGAACGAAAGTATGGCTAAAACGATGAATTTTCCACCAAAAAATAATGTTCTCGAACCAAACACAGGAATGTCCTACTGAATTTTCCATCTTTCAATGGAACGAAAAAGTTGGATTTGCAGTTTGAAAATTCATTTTCAATGGAGAAGAATAATCAAGCGAATGAATTGAATTTCGGACCAGAAATATAGATTTTTAGCTGTAAAAAGATTAATTTTGGATATAATACAATAATTTTCAACCATATCGTTACGTTTCCAACTGAAAAAAGACAAATATTCATTCAAACAAAGGAGATATAGATTTTCAATTGCATTTTTTTTTGATTGTTGTAAACTAAATCATTTAAAATCACCGAATCAATAACATTTTTTACGGAGCAAGCGAAAATTAGTAAATTTCTTATAAGTTTTGCTATACTGCAATACTTGAATAATGCAATCGGAATATAGAGGATTTTTATGTCATATATTGCAAAATACGTCAACGGCGTTACCACGCT